>JASDQU010029224.1:4379-14543 GCA_032191745.1 Picea mariana | reverse complement strand
AGGAACTTCTCGGTTCTCCTCCCAGGGCTTCCTTTACATTTCTAGAACCTAAAAGTTTTGGAATCTATTGACAACGCTCTAGGTTGCTTCATCTATGTGGAGCCACGGTCTCTAAAAATTTCAAATAAGAAAATGGCTAAGGCAATGGTGGAACTAGACATCCATGATGGACTATTAGAGACTATTGACATAGAATGGAGAGGCCACATCATCAGGAAAAAACTTGACTACTTGGGCATCCCCTTCAGATGCACACTCTGGAGGAAAACAGGACATCTTAGAGCTACATGTACAAGACTTTTTGACGAGGAACACGACGAATAAACCATGCTTGACCTGGCCAGTAGGGCGGACTCTCCAGACTCAAATACTCTTCCTCCTTACTCTTTTCCTTCAGATACTGAAGATTCAGTCGACACTGGTACACTTGTTGGTAAGCTCAAAAACATATGTCCCACTCTTTTTAACTCACTCACTACTTTGGAACTATCCTACCTAGACTCGTTACAACATGGGCAGCCCAACTTTCCCTTACCTTGCTCTAATCCCTCTTCCTCTACTCACTGCCAGAAACCTTCTTCCACACATTCCTCCATTAACACTTATGAACAGCTTCCAACTCCCCCTCAACCTACTCAACCACCCTCTACATAGGCTACTCCTACTTCCACTACCCTCCCCTTCATTTCTTCCAGATCTGTTCATACTTTAACCTCTGTCCCGAACCCTTCACAATCTTTACTCACTCCCACTCCTACTCCCATACACAACTTAATCCACTCCCCTTCGCTCTTAGCGGCCTCCACTGTCTCCCCCTCCTAGAATTTTACTCTAGACCCGACTCCCTCTACTACTCTAGATATTGAGGTTCTTGATTCTACAAACACCTTACAAGACTCTCTCTATAACCAGCCTGGCACTAGCGACTCCCAGCCAGGGGAAAATACTTTTTCTGGCATGATGGACACACTCCTTCCCACTTTTAAAGAAGTTCTCACTCCTATTCCCTTGCTTGCTTACCTGGGGAAGTCGATCCATAAGACAACACCTGTGGAGGGGACCTCGGCTCTTACAACGAACTCTGATCGGGTACAAGATCAAGAGCATACTTGGTCCAGAGGCTTTGGATATGTACATTCATCTGTAAAAACTTATAAGGCCCATCGTAAAGAGGGCATGCCACACCTTCCATCTCAAATTCTCCCACACATTCATCTGAAAATGGGGCACTTAGAGGCATCAAAGCCCTAGTGTGTGCCAAATAATGATCATTCTCTCTCTAAATATCAGAGGGATTGGAGGACCCCTAAAAACCTATGCCTTAAGGAGACTCCTTTTCCATCTCTCCCCGAACATCATTCTCTTACAGGAAACTTTGATAGATGGGCAAAAAGCTAGGTATTTCATTAATATATTCTGCCCGCATTGGATCACTTGTACTGTCAACTCACTGGGTAATTTTGGAGGAATGACAGTTGCGTGGGACCCTACAAAATTTGCACTTACTCCATATTTTTGCTGTGGTGGAATACTCTTCTCCGACATCAGCATCTAGAACAATAATTTGTTAAATATTCTCAACATCTACGGACCTTGTCAACAAAGGAAGACCTTCTGGAACAAAGTCGAACACTTTGGACTCCTTGACCTCTAGAATCTAATCATTGCCGACGATTTAAACTTTACCACAAACATGGGTGAAGTGTGGGGTGATTCAACGGCCAAAGATTCACTGTCTGATTACTTCAACGAACTTTTATTATCACATAATCTGATAGATGTCAAATCAGATACCTTGGCACCCTCCTGGAGCAATGGTAGAGTAGGACCGACATCGGTCTCAAAGCGACTGGATCGCTATTTCATCTCTAAAAGTTTGCTTACGGTGGACAATAGGATTCAAATTTTGGTGGACAGCCCATATATTTTTGACCATGCCCCTATAATTTTACAATTTGGTCCACCAATGGTACTTCTCTCGCTTCCTTTCAAGTTAAACTCATGTTGGTTATCGGAGGATGGTTTCATTAAGATTGTACACTCTGCGTGGAAAGACCCAAAATTCTTGACTGAAACAGGAATACAACAACGCTTATCTTGGAAACTAAAACAACTCTGATCACATATAAAAATATGGGCAACTCAACACAGACGCTCTACAGCTCAACGTTTACAAGTCCTGGAAACTAGTATAAAAGATATACATCTACTTGAACTTATGGAGGGGCTTGATGGGACCAGTCAAAAACACTTAAAAGACTTAGAATTTGAGAGAAACAAATTCCTACTTGCAGACGAAGGACTTTGGCACCAAAGATGTAGAATCAAATGGATACAATGTGGGGATCCTAACAACAAATAGTTCCACAGATAGCCACCAATTCTAGGAATAATAAGCACATTTGGGATATCTTGGATGACTCAGGAACACTACACTATGGACAGCGAGCCATTAAAGATTCTTCAACATTTTTTTTCAAAGATTTGTATGCTGCAAAACCAATTTCTTCACTTCAGGAACATGTTGAGGTAGCCCAACTTTTCCCTAATTCGATCACTCAAGAGGAAACTATTTTACTGGACAACCCATGTACCTTAACTGAACTCTAGTTGGATTTAAAATATTTTGCATTGGACAAAAGTCCAGGCCCCGATGGTTACATTGTGGAGTTCTATCTTCATTTCTTTGATTTGGTGGGAATTGATCTCTTGGAACTTGTTGAAGATTCCAGATTAAATGGCAAGATAATTGGGGCTATAAATTCCACTTTCCTGACTCTAAATCCTAAAGCTAATCATCCCACAACCTTTTCAGACTTCCGTCCTATTGCCCTCTGCAACCTCTTCTACAGGTTCATTTCTAAAATTCTAGCCAACAAAATTAGGCCCATCCTCTCCCGTACCTTGTCAACCGAACAACTTGGTTTCCTAAAAGGCCAACAAATTCTTGATGCGGTTGGCTCTGCACAAGAATGTCTACATAGTATCATGCATAAGAAAATTCCTACCCTCATTCTTAAACTAGATCTTAAAAAGGCTTTTGATTTCTTAGATTGGGACTTTCTTAGATTAATCCTAATCAAGTTTGGCTTCCGACTTAACATCATTAATTGGATTATGAGTTGTGTTAGCAGTGTAAATTTTGCAGTGCTCATTAATGGAGAACCTTCCACCTTTTTTCACAGTGCCAAAGGTCTCTGACAGGGTTGTCCACTCTCTCTGCTCTTATTTATCTTGGCAATGGAAGGACTAAGCCTTCTTCTAAAAAAAATCCAGACTGAAGGTAGGATCTCTGGGATAAAAGTCTCTAGACTAGTCAAATTCCTACATCTCTTCTTTGTTGATGACGTCCTCATTTTGACAAATGAAAACTTGACTGAATGGCTAGAAAACTAAAAAATTCTAAAGACCTTTTGCACTTCCTCGGGTCTTCAAATTAACTGGACCAAGTCTACCTTTCATTTTTCCAATATACTAGCACAAATTATGGAACATTTAAAAAATATATTTCCACACACTTTTGTCCACCTATCTACTGGCTTCAAATATCTGGGTTATTTCATTAAGGCAGAACAACACAGGGCATCACACTGGGACTGTCTAATCACAAAGGTGGAGAATAGAGTGAGCCACTGGTGTAATAGATGGCTTACCATTGGCAGTCGTTATACACTTATAAAATCTGTTCTTAAGGGACAACCAATTTACTAGATGGCCCTTGCAGCCATACCTATCTCTGTGCTGGAAAAACTCAAATCTATTACCTACAGATTCCTTTGGTCGAGCAAAATTATATACAACAATCGCTACATCATTGTGGCCCTCTACCATCATTGGTTGGCGCCTCAATCTTTGGAAATGGAAGCTCCCTCTTAAATTAAAAATCTTCACTTGGCTTTCTATGAAGAAAATAATCCCCACCTGGGACCTTCTTCAGAAAATCGGGTGGAGCGGCCCTAGTATCTCCCAACTCTGTTTCAATGGAGAGGAGACAGCCGACCACCTATTCACCCACTACCATTTCGCTCGACTTGTTTGGTACAAAATTACACAGGACTGCAATCCTATTTCGGTTTGGCTTGGAAACACTACACAGGATTGCTTGGAACAATGGACCACAATAGAGAAACATTATAAAACTCTTCCTCTCATGGTTAACTGGTATATTTGGTTGTCCAGGAACTATAAAATATTTGAAAACAAGACTCCAAATAGCGGTGTTGTATCTTACAAAGCACTGGGAATGTTCCAAAGATGGAAAGATTTGTATCCGGATAAAGATAAGAACAAGCTTCTTGTCAAGCCTCCTCACATTATTGATATACAAACAGGGTGGTTTGATGGCGCATCGCAACAGAATGGAAATTTGAGTGGGGTAGGGGGGATGATAAAAGATATCACAACATCCATTTACAAGTGGACTCTCTGTTGTGGCCTAGGCACTAATACGAGGTCTGAATTACTAGGTGCCTGTGAAACTCTTCTTTTGGCCTCTAGGCTTAATATAGACCATCTTCATTTAATAGGGGACTCCAAACTTATCATTAACTAGCTAAATCAAAAGGGTAATCTACATACCATAACCCTCTTGGCATGGATCGACAAAATTCGATTGCTTAAGTGCCATTTTAAGGATATCTTCTTCTCACACATCTCTCGTGAGTACAACATGGAAGCGGATTTTTTATCCAAGTCTTCCCTATAGAGAAAAGTAGGTATCTTATACTTCAGTCATTGGCTGGATGGTCATGAGGGTCCTACACATACCATTCAAATTTTTTAAGACGACTGACACTCCTTGTCTTTGATATTCAAGTGTACAGTCTCTCACTTCTTTATTTCTCTCATTTCCCCTTTTTAAAGACCTGATAAACTTATCGGAGTGTTCTATTTTGTAATTGAAAACCCGATAAGTTGACAACATGATTGCCATGCCTGCCCCATCTTTATGTTGTGTAGAAGACCTATCAAAATAGAGAACTTGTTGTTGATGTAAAATGTGAAACTTTGTTGCGAAAACACATTATATTTTTATAATATAATGGAGAAATATTTCTTTATGGAAAAAAAAAACTTCATGTACAATAATCACCCTAAATGGATTCTTCTTCTTGATCCTTCAAGGAAGGATTTCAATTCCACACTTATCAATAAAGAATGTTATTCTTCTTTAAAACTATAGTTTACGGATTTTGACATTCTATTCATTGTCATCCTTAGATTATGATTCTTCACATGATTGTGATATTTTTTTTAGGGTTTATATCCTCTGTTTTTTTAGTGAGTTTACACTTGGGTTAAGAATCATGAAGATGTCTTACTCAATGGATAATGGATATTTCACACTGAACTTATATTATTATAATCCAAAAGCTTGTATTTTTATAATTCAAAATCCCAGTCTAATATTTTTTTTAATATCATCTTCTTTTATCATGGTTAATATCAATCTCAACACATGTTACAACATATATAAATAAAACTAATTAAATTTATTTTTGAGCATTTAGCTAAAGTATCTTCAATACCTTCAATTTCTTTTTTGAGAAATTCCAAAAAATGTAAGGACATATTTTGGGAAATGAACCCAAACGCATTTTCATAATTTTTCATACCTTAAATTAAATTTAAGGTATCATATTACAACATATATAAATAAAACTAATTAAATTTATTTTTGAGCATTTAGCTAAAGTATTTTCAATATCTTCAATTTCTTTTTTGAGAAATTCCAAAAAATGTAAAGATATATTTTGGGAAATGAACCCAAACGCGTTTTCATAATTTTTCATACCTTAAATTAAATTTAAGGTATTCGAATGGATATATTTAATGAAATTTATTTTCAATTTAAAGAAAAAACACAAATTATTATAAATAATATAAATTGACCCAAATTAATTATCATGATTTAAAAATATTTATTTTAAAGTATTGGAACGGATATTTTAATGAAAGTTATTTTCAATTTAAAGAAAAAACACAAATTGTTTTAAATAATATAAATTAACTCAAATTAATTATTATAATTTAAAAAGATTAAAATAAATTTATTGTAACTAAGTTTTTTTAGAAAAAAAATTACCATTTTTAATGTAAATTGAATTTTTCATGTGTATAGTGTACCTACAAAATTAATATTACAAATTTAATATATTTTTTATTTTTATTCCATTAAAAAATAATCCTTTATTTATTTTTTTTTAATTATCCTTAACTTCATGTAGCACCAAATTCTTATCAAAATCATTGGTGTCTGATTCATAAAGTCTCTTATTACCTTTTTCACACAACTTCATGTACAATAAACACCCTAGAGGGAGATGGCCCAATATTCTTTTCTTCTTGGGCCCAATGTTATTTTCTTCTTCTTGATCCTTCAAGGAAGGACTTCAATTCCACACGTATCCATAAATAGTGTTATTCTTCTTTAAACTATAGTTTACAGATTTTTGACATTCTATTCATTGTCATCCTTAAGTTATGATTGCTCCCATGAAAGTGAAAGTGATATTTTTTTTTGGGTTTATATCCTTTGTTTCTTTTTTAGTGAGTTTACAATGGGGGATAAAAATCATGAAGATGTTTTATTCAATGTCATATTTTACATTAAGTTGTATTATTATAATCCAAAAACTTGTATTATTATAGTTCAATATTTTTTTTTTTTAATATCATCTTGTTTTGTAGATCATAGTTAACATCAATTTCAACACATATTACATTATATATAAATAAAATCAATTTAATCTAATTAAAATTTATTTTTAAGTATTTAGTTAAAGTATTTTCAATATCTTCAAAAACAAAATGAGAAATTCCAAAAATGTAATAATATATTTGGGAAATGAATCCAAACTAACATTTTCATAACATATATTGGTTAGGGGTTGAAATCTAAAAACCATATTGGTTAGGGGTTGAAATCTAAAAACCATATTGATTAGGGGTTGAAATCTAAAAACCATAGATAATTAAAATATCCACTCTTACACAAAACCAAAAAACCTCCATAAAAACTTATTATAATTAACAAAATTTGAAAATTGAAAAATAAATAAACTTTTAAAACATAGATACAAAACCCAAAAACCTCCATAAAAACTTATGATAATTAAAAAAATTTGAAAATTGAAAGATAAATAAACCTTTAAACCATAGATATGCATCATAGTGCTTTGTTGAGGTTGAATAAATCCACTACTAAAGTAGAGAGTTTGTTTTTAACTACGACTTTGAAAGAAACATGCTTTAATTAATAATTGACTTTTTCAGCCTTCACGCCACACTCTAAATAGTGGCTACTCCTACTTCATTTCATTTAGTTATTATACCTGCTATTAGAATATGAAGGATTGTGCTCATTTTACCATTGACAATACCCTTGTCACCCAACCATAGGCCGAAGCCACCCTTCGAGCACCTTGACCTTGACAGAGAAGAATACTAGTAGAAATCAATAGCCAAGCAAGGCTAATGCACCAAGCAAGAATAGAAACCAAAGTTGATCAAATAGTCCCACCCATAAAACTGGCGCAACACCTTCCCCAGAAACTTGCGCACAAAACTGCCAACTGCAGTGTGCACAACTGGCTCTCTGCAATTCTGAGAATGTGAATAATAAGAACTGGTGCCCTGTATTTATAGTGGTTATGGAAGACTTACTGGGGCCAACTTATCCTTTTGGGTATTAATTAATTCATATTAATTATATTTCCGCAACCGACATCTCGTCTAGGGTTTCTTTTACTTCTTTGCTTCCTTCCAGAATATTCTAATCTCATCATAGGTCACAATAGAGGTTCATACCTCCCAAAGCTACCATAATATTAACACTCCCTCCTAGCTAGGGAGGTATGGTCTTGAGCACAAACAGACCATTCAACTGGTAGTATCATGAGCACTGTCATTATTATCCAACTGGATAATCTCCTATAACAACTGGTACAATATCAATTGATAGAACACACCTGTGTTTATCCATGGTAGTACGCAACTACTCAAATCGTGACACATAGTCACAAACATTGGAACAAATCCACCACAGTAGTATATCTCTATTGTCTGGAGATAGGTAGTCTCCATAACAATCATCTGATGCCAACCTGCACATAAAAATATTGTTAAAATAGAATGAATCATCTTGGCCAATCTTTCACTCACGTCTATGAGATATGAAAGAATATCTACCCTCAAAGTATAACAATGAGATATCTGGACTATTCTTCTCAAGCAAGGAAGAATAACTTTCAAGTCTTCTGAACCTGGACCATTCCCCACCCTGGGCCATTCTTCCTACACTAATCAAAGTGCACCCTGGAGAGAATGTATAAACCCTAAGGAATTCTTTTCCTTGATTGTTGAGCCTGGACCATTCCCCACCCCGGGCCATTCCTCCTACACTAATCAAAGTGCACCCTAGAGAGAATGTATAAACCCTAAGGAATGACTGTCCAGACCAGTTCCTCTGTTAACCACAAGAGGAAAAGACTGTCCTGTATCAACCTCCAAAATGGACCATTCCTCATGTTAACCACAACGATAAATTGTTGTCCGGCGAGGCGGGTCAGTCTTCTTGAGTAACCTTCACAAAGAGAGACTGCCCTAGACCACTCCCCATGTTAACCACAATGGGAAGTCATTGTCTATGATACATCAGTGATCTGGACCATTTCCCATGTTAACCAAAATGGGAAATCGTTGTCCGTCAGAAATCTCAATCCACTTTCCGAACAAGAAATAATCTATCCAATCTGGATTATTTTTCAATCACAAAGATAAATGTTTCAGTATTATTTTTCAATAATATTTTTAAGTGCTCCCTCCTAACCTGGAGAGTCTTCCCTTTCATCTAAGGGAGTTATTTCCACGATCCCCATCTTCTCTCGAAAATATGTAAACTTTATTCTGGATAGAGGTTTTGTTAGAATGTCTGTTGTATGCTCGTCAGTGGGGATATACTCGAGCTTTACCTCTCCTTCCTAGACTTTATCTCAAATAAAGTAGTATTTGATCTCAATGTGTTTCGACCTTTCATGAAACATGTGATGTTCTGATAATCTTATACAACTCTTATTATCACAATGTATTATGGTTGATTATGGAATCTGATCAAATAAGTCAGAGATTAACTTCCTTAACCATATTGCTTCAGTGCATGCTTCACATGCTACGATATACTCTGCTTCTACTGTGCTGAGTGCGACAGACTTCTATTTCCTGTTGCCTCAAGATATCATAGCGGAGTCCAAGATGAAAAACATACCTGAAGTGCTCTTTCTATCTTCTGCACTTCATGCCCAATATGAGTCGATGAATCCATAAAGTTGTATATTGCTGGATGCAGTATATATCAAACCATAGTTTGTTGTTCCACGAATATATCTTAATACATGATTTGCAGCTATCCAATGCTCATGTCTTAGTTCCACCTGGAACCAAATGCATCAATGACCTAATTAGTTGTCAATATAGAGATGGATCTACTGGAGCAAAATCTGGAACTTTCACTTTTCTTATATCCGCATTCATAGGAGTGTCCATGGACTTACTATCCATCATTCCAAATTTCTGAAGGATCTTTATTGCATACTTTCCTTGTCCAAGGAATACTTCACCATGCTTCTGCCATACCTCTAGTCCCAAGTAATAATGCACGAGACCTAGATCTTTCATATAAAATTCAGAAGCTAATTCCTTCTTGCACTAGATAATGAGAGACTCTTCAACTGTTATGAATAGATCATCAACATATAGTAGTAGGATTATAGGTGCATTGTCTACAACTTTATAGTAAAGTTTTGGATCTGCATGACTCTTGGAGAAAACAAGTCTCATTAGATAGTTGTCCATTCTGGCATACCAAGCCCTTGGATCTTTCTTGAGTCCATATAGAGCTTTCTTCAATCTGCAAATGTGAGTGTCCTTGGAATGTACCTCAAACCCTTGAGGTTGTTCAATATATACTTCTTCTTCAATAGCTCCATTGAGGAAATATGTATTTACATCCATCTGATGTAAGTTCCATCCCATGGAAGAGGCAAGAGATATGATAGCTATTATGGAAGTATATCTAGCCACCAGAGAAAACGTTTCGTCATAATCTTCTCCCTCCTTCTAGGAGAACCCTCTAGCTACGAATCTTGCCTTGTATTTATCCACGCT
>JASDQU010029223.1:53759-77644 GCA_032191745.1 Picea mariana | reverse complement strand
GTTTTCAACTTTAGGTTTGGATTCACCATCCACTTGTTGATATCTGTAATGTTGATTAATTTGATGTTTGAAATCTCTGCTTTCTTTTCCTCCAGCTCTTCTCTAAACCTCAGCTGGTGCTTGGAAATATTGACTTCACCTAACAATCCTGAACAACCATCTGTTCCGATATTCAATGAATCTCTTTCAAAGAGATCGAAGATTTCTTGGAAATCTTCATTAACTTCTCTTGTGATTTGTTTATATTCAGACAATTTTGATTCCCACACTTTAATCATTATATCTCCTTTAACCTGCTCAGAAATAGATAATTTCTGAGTCTTTACAGTTTCTTCCTTTGATGAGAAAGCCACTGCTTTCTAAAAAGTTGTCCTAGCTGCTTTTGCTTCTCTTTCTTTCTATAACACATTCTCCAAATACTTATTTGATTCCTGAAAATAATTATGGATTACTTCCAGATTCAAGAACACTTTCTGTTGTTCCTCCTCTATTCTTACATATATCTCCGATGCCTGTGTCATGAAATTTTCAATTTCAACTACTTGGTTAGCAATAGAAATAATCTTATCTTGCAAATTTTTATTTTCTTCTCCCAGCTTTCGAACTTGTTCCCGTGTGACTTGCATTAAGTGTTTTGCCTAACCCAAGTCTTTATTCAATTTCTGGATCTCTTGCATATCTTTAAGTCTAGCTTGTTCTAGACCCTTCTGTATTCCCCAACTAATATTTCTTTCATTTTCTTTTAGCTTGTCTTGCAACTAGATTATTGTTTGATCCTTTTGTTCAAGCATAGTTGTTAAATTACCTACAGAATACATATTAGTTGATGCTATAGCACCCATTTTTCCTGTTAATTCTGTATCAAACTCTCCATCCTTGAGTTTCTTTCCATCTATGATAACTCTATGCCTTTTAATTGTTCCTTCTCCTCTTGGATGAATTTCCTGTTTCAAGACTGCTCTTCGCTTTTTGCTGAAAAAATAATCCGATGAGGAGATTTCATCTCTTGAAATCGGCTCTAGGTCACTGACATATAAAACTCCTTCATGAGCGGTTCCAAAAGTCGACTGTAATAGAGTTCAAGAGATGATAGGACTACCAAGTTCAATTGAAGTTGTTCCTCCTATCTTTTCTGGAACATCGTCAAGAATTATTGGATTTGTTTCCAGTCCCTTTCCTTTCTCTGTCCCTGGTTCTTTTATCTGAGAACCCTCTGTGTTTTGAGGAGGTATTTCATAATCCTTCAACTTATCTTTGTCATCTGGTTTACCTTAAGTATTAGTTTCAAACCCTGGAGGGGTTTCTTCCTGCTCTAGCGATGGGGTCGGAATTTCACCCTGTAAAATTTTTGGTAGGCAGCTTCGCCTATGACTTTGAAAAGATGCAAACCCAGCTTGTGAGTCAGGTGGCAAGGCCTGGACTCTATTTAGCACTTCTTCATAAGACTTAAAATCTTTAAATATATCATCATAAATAGAAACTTCATGTTCATATGCCTTTAAATTACAATGTATGTAATGCCTACTTATTATTTGGTAGGGGTCATATTTTCTATGCTCAATATTAACTAGATTCACTTCTTCGAATGACTCGTCCTCTACCTTAGAATGACCTAAATTTGATAAAGTAAATTTCCCCACATGAATAGGGAAAGATGGCCATGCTTTTTTCTGAAGTGCTTTTAATTCCAACCCAATACCACCCTTGGTTAACTGATGAGCTACTTCTCTTCATGTCAATCTGTCTGGTAAGAATTTCGGGAGTGCATGAGGAGGAATGGAACAACCATAGACCCTAACATAGGAAAAAATTTCCTCAATAAACCATTCGGCAATAGATTTAAGAATTTCTATGACTGCATTAGAAATGCGAGGGGTTTCGCATCCAAAAAACAATTTGTTCATAGGAATAATGACAAAATGACAAACTTCGTAAAATGCTTCTTTAGCATTTTCTTCCTAGAGGGTTGAGTGGTATTTATGAATAGGCTCTTGGCAGGAAACACTCCAACTCCAATTCATTAATGGAAATGGGGTCATAAAACAGATGGCATCCATAATATATGCAGATATATAAAAAGACACTGGTTGTCCCTTTGACTTGGCTGCTTTATAATTTAAAATTTCTTGCGTCAAGTTATCCGATAAAATTTTATGCCAGTTAAAACCATTTCCATTTGAAACTTCTTCTAAGAAGGGTACCTAGTCTGCATGAAAGTGACAAGGATCTTTTCTCCCGAAAAGTCTGCATAACATCATGGCTACCTAAACCATATATTCATTTAAGGAAGATGTAGTATAAATCCCATGAGAATCAAACCTAAACTTTGCTTCAGACCTCACCCATCCTTTAATCATGTTAGGGTATGTCTGGTCTGCCTCAATACATTCTTTTCTCTTAAATTCAGCTAAAAATTCAGCATTAAAGGTTTGTTTATAATTCAGCGATAGTTTATACATTACTTGAATGTGCTCAGGCTGAAATGAGCCGACGATAGCTCCTTGCTCATTCTGAATACTCCTTTTTGGGATATCTACCTTATCTAGAGCCCAGCTAACCATCTCAGTATATGTCAACAGCCTCGGACGCACAACAACCTTATGAAGTTCAGACTCAGCAACATCCCATAGATGATTTTCAGAATCAGGGTCTGCATACTTTAACTCATCCTCTAGCAATTCAGAGATTTGAGCCCATGCTTTGATGGAGTGTATGGCGTGTGGAGTAGTATCCGAGATAATATTACCTTCCTGTGGTTCTTCATTTTTCTTCGATGCTTTTTTAGATTCCATAGCTTTGTGTTTGACTTGAGAACCTGTCACAGAAAGTGGATGAATCAGCTCAGCTTTAAAATGAAAATAAAGATGTTTTGAATGTTTACTTTGAATATATCATAAAAATAATGAGATTTGTACATCTGTCACGAATTTAAAGCTCTTAATGCAAAAGATATTTTTGGAGATATGCATTTATTGTCCGTACTTAGGCGTTCTCGACATTTTCAAATAAAAAGAGAAACTTACTTAATCGGACAACGACGCATTAATGAACACTCAAAGAAAGATTAACTTTAAACCTGTTTTGGAAGGAGGATTTATTAGTGTTAATTATGAATTAAATCTGAAAACATCACTTTTCGGGGTTTCGTAAGTCTTGATGTTGAAAGGTATGTCATCGGAAAAGCCCGATTGCCGAAATTTCGAAATCGCGAAATAGCAATGGTTTATTTAAGATTTAAATGTTTTTAGCATATTAATTAATCAAGATTAGGCCCTTTCGAGATATAAGAAATCGGGATTTCGGGAAATACAATGACATGAGACGTGCTCTCACGGAATCGCGAATCCCAAAATCGCGAAATCGCGATGGCTTGTTTCTTTTTCAAAATAGGTTTTAACTTATCTTAATTGAATGAATAATCATGATTAGGTCCAAAACATCATTAGTTTAATCTATCGAGATTTCAGAAATTTGGGTTTCGAGAAATATGATGACAATGAGACGCGCTCTTATAGAACCGCGAATCTCGAAATCGCGACGTAATTATATTAATTTTAAAACCTTTCTTACAAGAGGTTAAACTAATTCATTTTTCAATTAAGATTTAAATGTATCGGGGAATCAGGAATCGGGGTTTCGTGATTCAATTTACATCAATCATCTGTTTGCGGAAAACCCCGAATCCCGATTTCTTTAATTTTTAAATTTAAAGAAAAATCACAAAATTTAAAATTACAATACGTTTTAAATAACTTTTTCAAAGGGCGCCGGAAAATTTATATTTTTGTAAACTTTTTCCATTCATTGTCAAAAAGTAAACGATAAATAGGCATCGTGAATTTTAGAAATGACAAAATTCTTGCTTGAGGAAAGCCGAAACCCTAAAAACAAAAAAATCTAGGCCTTTATGATGAAAAATTTAAGCTTTGTTTCAACATGGCCCATAATAGAGTGGGCGAAGATTTCGATGGGGCCCTATAAGGAGTTCTTTCTGCAAGTGCAACCAAAATTTGTCGCCCACCTGAAACTTATGTGGCACCCATTGTTGATCATGGTGTTGCTTGTACTTGGAATTGGACTTTTGTAAAATATCCTGAACATGTTGGTGGATGTGCTAGATTTTCTCAATGAACTGGCTGGCTTTGTCTACTTCTAGTGGAGCAGGGGACGAGTCGACTGAGGTGGTCGCTAGGGGTAGTGAAACATCCATGGGGCCCAATGGTTGGAATCCCAATCCTGCCTAAAAGGGATTGTGGCCATTTGAGCTATGCAAGGATTGGTTGTAGCTATGTTGAACAAAGGGAATAATCTCATCCCATGTGCAGGGGTTCTTGGAATTATGCATGTGTAGGATATGTACAATCATCTGATTGATGACCTCGGTTTGACCATCTGTCTGCGGGTGGAAAGCAGTGGATTTGGTGAGCTTGGTATCCAGCAGTGACCAGAGGCTCGACTAGAATGTGTTGATGAACCCATTGTATCAGTCTGAGATAAGGGTTTGTGGGATCCAAAAATGTACCCATAATTGTTCAAAGGAGATATTGGTAGTGGCCTCTACTGTCATGCTCTTGTTGCAGGCAGCTAGAATCACCATCTTGGAAAAGTGATCAACAACCACAAAAAAAAGTCATTTCCCCTCTTAGTGGATGGGAGGCCAGACATGTAGTCCATTGAGATGGATTCCCACAGCCTATCGGGAGTAAGAAGAGTGGTGTATAGGACATATTTCTTAGTGGTCAATTTGGAAATAGCGCAAGTGGTGCAGGACATGATATACTTGTCGACATCTTGTCGAATTTTCGACCAGTAGAAATGTTTCTGCAGTACTACCACTATCTTTTTAACGCCAAAATGTCATGCCACCCAACTATAGTGATCTTCCCAAATAAGCTTTGTGCACTCACTTGATGGAACAAGGAGATGGCCGAGACAACACAACATCCCATATTGAAGATCGAAATTAGTGACCATTGAGTTGGCACCCAAAATTTGGTAGTTGGTGGAGAAGTCGGGGTCTGTCTCATAAAGGTGGGGCCATCTGGAGGTCTCGTGGGTGCAAGATTCTAGTACTTTGGTGAGTGCCACGACTAGTGGTCAGCTGAGGAAATTAGTAACTCAGTTGGTACTTCATGTTTTATACTTTATGTTGAGGTGGAACTGTTGTAAGTATGTGGACCACTTCTAATGGCATTCATTCTGCAATTTTCCTTGGGTTTGCATGAATTGTAGTGGCTTGTGATCAGTGTGGATGACTATCTCCTTCCCAAGAATGTAATGTCTCCACTGGAGGCAGGTTTGCACAATTGATTACATTTCTTTGTCATAAGTAGGGTACTTATGGACAACATCTGATAATGTCTCACTATGATATGCCACGAGGTGGCCGTGTTGAGTGAGAACGGTGCCCACAACATAGTCTGAGGCATCTCTCTCGATCTCAAAGGGATGTTGCAGGTATGGTAATGAAAGTATTTGGGATGATCACATGTGCTACTTCAAATCATCGAAGGCTTGTTGTTGGGACAATCCCCACACAAATTTTTCCTTACCTCCACCCCTGGTTACTTGGTTGAGGGCCCATGCGATATGAGAGAAACCTAACATGAACCTGCGGTAGAAATTGGTGAGGCCCAAGAATATTTGAAGCTTAGTGAGTGTGGTTGGGGTTGGTCAATCACATATGACCTAGATCTTGGATGGATCCACATGCACACCATGTTGATCAATGATGTAGCCTAAGTAATGGACCATGTCCATGCCAAAGGATCATTTTTCTAAGTTTTCATATAGTTTGTGTTGTCGTAGGGTGTCCAGAACCTATTAAATATGTTGCGAGTGTTTCTCCCAAGTCTTGTTGTAGATGAGGATGTCATCCAGGTACACCACTAAAACATTATTGGTGAAAGGTCGCAGGATATTGTCCATCATTCTCATAAAATTTGCTGGAGTATTTTTCAAACCAAAGGGCATGATCAGCCATTCAAAAAGACCTTGTTTTGACTTGAAGGTGATATTCCATACATATATCTATTCTATTGGGACCTGGTGGTAGCCAGACTTCAAATCAATATTACTGAAGTATTTGGCCCCTGTGATCCGATCAAGGAGGTCATCAATTCAGGGAATCAGGTACCGGTTCCAGACTGTGATTTTATTCAGGGCCCGATAATCAATGCAGAATTGCCAGGTCTCATCTTCCTTATGTACCAACATGATTGGGCTCCCACAAAGCGATGAGCTAGGATGGATGTGCCGCTTGTGGAGAAGTTTTTAGATCTGCCTCTTGATCTCCTCATTTTCTAACAGAGAGCGGTGATAGACTGGCCCATTGGGTAGAGGTGGGGTTAGAACAATAGGATGCTTCACTTGGAAGTGCAGAGGTACCCTAGTAGGAGAGGAGAAGATATCTGAGTATTATTCCATGATCTTATGCACTTGCTTCTGTTGTGTGGAGAGATCAGCCACGGAGGCCCTGGATGTGGCTGCAATCTTTTTCTCACTTTGAGAGAGAATCATAAAGAAGAAAATTTTCCCAGTCTGAGAGATGACCTTATCGCATTTCTTGGCAGAGATCAAGGAAATAGAACTAGGTCGGACTTCCACGGGTATCTTGTACAATTTCCTGTTCAAAGTAATAATAACACTATGAAACCTAGACTCATATATAACATGGCATTTCCATAAATAAGGTTGGCCCAAAAGAACATTACAAACTTAGAGAGGAGAAATGTCACACAATACCTCATCTTTGAAGGGATTGAAGTCGTACGACAATCGAAAATGTTGGTTGATGCAGAGATCACTTCCTTAGCGGAGCCATCCAATCTTGTAGGGCTGGGTTGCGGGTGCGACATTGTTGGTAGGGCCAACTGCTTGATGACCTTTGTTGAGATGAGGTTCTTAAGGCTACCACTATCAATGATGAAGTGCATTGGGGTTCCTTTTACCCACATTTGTGAATGGAAAAGTCACTCGCCTTATTCTATTTTGTCTAGTTCACTAGGCTGGGAATTGGTGGTAGCAACAGTGGCACTGGGTTTCACATCAATTATCTATCTCCCCCTTTTTGATTCTGACTCAAATTCATAACCTACATATGATTAAGAGGCTTTCACTTCGGCCATCACCGACTACTTTGAGCGGTAATCAACAGTGTTCTACCAAGGGATCTTATGGAAGTCACACCACTTCCCGGTATCTTTCTTTATCTTTTCGGTGTCCTTCTTTTCTTGCAGCTTAGACTGGTTTCCCTAATACTATCCATATTTTATCTATCCTTTATTCTGTGGGTTGGGGATGCCCTTTCTTGGATTTTTTTGTGAGGGGTTCCCAGGCCCAAATTGTCGCGTCTTTTGTTTGAGCTTCTACTTGATTTTGAAGGCATATTGATAGGTCATGCCCAAGGATGAGATGTCCAGAAATTCAATTTAGGTCTAGATGTATCTATGCAGATCATTGTGATACTTGAGCACCATATGTCTCTCTAAATATTTGATACCCATCTTGGTGCGGTGGTATGGAAGGTATTTGTGAACTTTGGCACTGCTTGGTCTCTTTATTTCCGCAGTGTGGTCCATTTGGTATACAAGTAATCATAACTTACGAAGGGGTAGTATTGTTCCTTAATAGAATCACTGAAGGATTCCCCGGTGACCATGACTGTAAATAATGAGGGTTCCTCTATTTTCTTTTTCTCACAGAAAGTTTCCCACCAATCTTTGACATGGGGAACGACTTTCAGGAGTGCAAAAGTAATCTTCTCTCTATTCGAAAAGTTGTGGATAGAAAAATAAACTTCTAGTAGATTCAACCACTTGTCTACAACATCTGTGTCTATATGACCTTCAAATATGGGAATATCAAAGTTAATTTGTACCTTGAAGGGGGTAACACCTCTGCTCAAGGAAGATGTGTCGCCTGTTGGTAGCCATCGAAGGATTTGCGTGAAACTATCCATCATCTTGTTCCTCTATTGCCTGAGGGCTTCCTTAAGCAACATTTTGAAAGGATCTCATGTCCCATCATCTTTATTTTCTCCTACCATGAGAGGTCTCTTGGGCATGCGAGAGATTTTGTCCTCAAGAGAAACAAGCTCGAGACCCAATTCTTTGTACCTTGACCTCGTTGGGGACATGCATTAAGATGACAAGGAGAAAACCGATTCAGATTTCATGAGAAGAATGAAATGAATACATATTATTAAAATATGTTTAACACAAAATAACATATATACAGTAAAATTGGTTTTCTATTATGCTATACATGATTTTGGTCATCTTGGTGATGTATTCACAATGGTGTACTCAAGTTCCCAACAAGAAATTTCTCCTGAGAAGAATGGCTTTTATCTCCTTCCAGAAAACATATTTTTAAAGTGAGTTTGTAGGCTGCTTATAACCTAGGGTGCAAGAATGATCCATTCTCGCAAGCCACCTTCATCTAGGGTGCAAAATTCTCGCACTGTGCTCTATACACAGGGTGCGAACTTGTTTTCAAGCTTGGAAAAAGGAAGAAGTCTCAAGGGTTCTAGAAGGGAATCTTCTAGAACATGGGTTGGAATTCATATGGTTGTTGGTTTTACTGGCTTCCCTGATTTGGTGGGATCATTCTCATCTATGTAACCATATCACCCTTTCCTATATATTGAAAGGATTCTCATGGAAAAGGTTAAGAAGCAAGATTAATTGAAGAATTGGTGAAGGAATTGTGTAGAGAACCCTGTTGTGACAAAGGCTTGAAGACTCTACTTGGTCTATCAAGAGGAATTAGATATTCATGCAAGTTCAAGAACAAGTGTGTGTGTTGGAACCAAGGGCCACCAAAAGGGAGCTTGTGGCATCAAGGAAATCAGGTTGTAATCTCTACTTTCAATTAATATGATACAGTGACATGTCCTTTTCCCATAAAGTCATTCTCACTTTATTGTGTAATTCCTTGATCATATGCATAGGTTGACGATTGAATACATTTTGCTATCTTCACTTTGGTTGGTTTGTGTTGTCTTGGTCTTGACCTCATGAGAACACCGAAGTGAAATGGGAGCAACAGATACCTAAGGAAGCGATACAAAGGTATGTCACTTGTTCCTCCTTACTAGCTAATTCAATGGTCGTAACTTAGGGAAAGAGTCATGTCCTATCCTGTTTTGTTCTAGATCCAGGTGGATCTAGGGAGATCTGTTAGTTTCTGCACCTACCGATTAGTCTGATAACAAAATTGGCAACTCCGCTAGGGATGCAACCCATTTTTTAGTTGTTTTTGGTGTTTTTCCTTGGTCATTTTCTCTTGCCTTACCTTTCTTCATTTCTATCAATCTCTGAGTCTTCAGGACACCCTAACAGACTCTCTGGGTCTACAAGTCCCTTCAAAATTTTTGTCTTTTTCCAAAATTTTACCTAGTTTCAGGCCTTCTCACACTGTCCCCCACAGTGGCCTGTGAGAATCCCTTGAGTTTGCACTCTGCCTTTCAGTGCAATGTGAGATTCTCACACTCTTCTAGAAGCCAACCTGCGAGAATGGTCCATTCTCGCACTGTATATCACTGATAGACTGCAAACCCATTTTTTAATGGAATTAAGGTTTTTGTATGCTCATATGCCCAGATATGAATGTGTTTCTGAAAAAAACTTCTTGGGCCATTGGTTGATTTTTTCTTGACTTCATATTTTGTGCACGATCAGTCTTCGAAAATCAAAGGCTCTTCTTGTCCATCTTTTTCTCAACTCTCATCTATTGACCTTTCTTTGCAAGGATATAATCTCTGATCATGGAATCTGAGTGCTTGTTTGGTTAGGAGCCAGTGATCGATTTGAAAGTTGGGATTGTTTGTCTTTCTCATTTGATCGTTACTTGGAAAATCATTGTTCTCATGCAATTGAAAAGACTAGTCTTGTCTTCTTGTCATTTTTGTCTTCATTGAAAGATTGGTTTGGATTTTGATTATTGCTTATTCGTTAGTTATTGGTTTTCCTTATTTTCACCACCACGGTGACCCTTTTTGAAAAGTAAAAAACATTTTTCTTTTTAAAATAATTTTCATTTTGAAAATATTGGAAATCAACTATTGAAATAGATAGAGAATTGTCATTGTTACGTGATTGGTTGATATTACATTTTAAAGAAGATTGCATATTCATAGTTCGAAATTGTTCCAAAGAACTCCTCTTTCCCTTCTGTAAATAGGATTCATCGAATGAAAATCGACATTTTCCATTCCTATGTATGCATTGTTGGGTCAGAGTCTCACACAACATCGGTTTCATTTCCGTCTCCTTTGAGTAACAACAACCTTTAATAATTTTGTGAAATTTTAAAATTTAACTAGTAAATTTTTTCTAGGGCTCTATTACACCAACATTAGCTAGGGATGATTTTAGGGGCTAAATTTCGCTCATGGGATAATTTTCCATGGTTTTTCCAAAAAAATATTTTCCATTCTAAAAATGATTCGCCCAAATTCTATAAGATAATTTTTTTTACCTTAAAAATCGCCAAAAAATTATACAAACTATATAGAATCCTTAGAAATTTGAATATTTTTACAAAAATATCGACAAACATTTATAGTTGGCATATGAAGGATTACTAAGATTCGCTAAGGGTTCTACATTTTAAAATAAATTTCCATCCTTAAAATCATCCCTGAAATACACTCTCCAAAGCATGAAACACATAATAACATCTTGTGTTAAGGAGTGTCAAATTCCATTTGCAACATTCTGTCCTAGGAAGCCCTTCTCACACAAGGTTCAAACCTAAGGTCGCATTGATATTAACAAAGTTACTCACCCTACTTTGTTGATATCAGTGTAGAGATTGCACATATTACTGGGGTCACTTGAAGGTATACCCACAATGATGAGTGGAAGCATCTCAAGTTGATTTCGGGCTAGATACCCTGCCCTTGCATGTGGATCGGACTGTCGACTATTCCCCCAGGATTTATTATTGTCGTTGGTAACATTAGTGGCCTATCTTCTTAGGGTCTTACATAAGGTGACTGTGAAGGGGCAAGTCTTCACAGTGCATGGAATCGACGTTGGCCAAACTCACTCGGGCTCCTTGGAGGGTATACCCACGATTATGTGTGGGAGCTTGTATCAGGGTGTAAGTCCGTTAAGCAGGTCGTCAACGTAACTTTTCCACCCTAGCCCAACCCCTTCTCGTCTCATTGTTGCGACGTTGGATTTCATCACCAACTAGTGACTTTGAAATTAGAAGGTCTTGTTTGCTTGGTGTTGTTTCCTAGAATTTTTACTAGCGCATGTTGTTTGTTTACCCAAGTTGACCACAGGATTTTCTTCGTAAGCTTGTAACTCGGTCACAATAGACCCTCCATGTCGTTCATGTAGAATGCAAGGATTACCTCCAGAAAATCTGGAAGGTTCTCAACCCTTGCCTACAAGTTCACCTGAGGGCTCTCCTCAACAGAGTGAAGTCCCAGATGTCACCACTCCACAAGTGGAAAGAACTGACTCTCTAGAATGGTTCTGAATCACCAATTCTCGAGAGGACTTTCAACTTCACCCCGATTCTGAGAGACGTATTATGCAAGTGAATTCTTCCAGAGACTTAGTTGTTTTGTCTTCTAGATCACCGACTGGGCCTTTTCCGGGACCTGAGGGCCAAGATCTGTTTTTGTCTACTGGCATTTTTAGATGGGATCTATTTGGTTCAGGAGCGGGATTTGATATCACTGTCTCACCTACGTTCCCTGAAACCTCTAACCCAAATGCAGTACCTTTCACTACTGCTTATTATTTTCCTAGTATAGAAACTCCGCGAGCTAACCACATCTTGACCCTCCCTTTAGAAATGACCCATTACACAGATACTATGAGTATTCACACTAGGATTAAAAGGGCTAGTCAAGCCCCCATTGGCACACCTCTCTCACCCAGAGTCACCACGACACTTCCACCCAGATATCGTGCGTTGAATGCTTCTATTCCCACTCCTACGCAAACCCCATCTAGAACTCCCGGTGGTCCCTCTTTTTCTGGGAACTCTCCTCCTGGTTTCATTCCGACACTTCCTCAACCCCCTTTCAGAGGACCATTTCCATCCTATATTGGGGGCACCAATCCTAGTGGCACCATTCCGTCATTCACACCAAATTACCAGATTCCTATTGGTGGACAAATTCACCAAGGAGGCCCAAATCAACCCCCCTTTGCAGGGAAAATCCCAATTGGCACACAAATCCCAATTGGAACACAAATCCCGGTTGGAACATAACCCCTGGTTAGAGGGAAACCCCCACTGACCCTACCCTATGGACAAAACATACCTCCATCCTTGGCCGAGTATTAGAATCATCTAATACAACATAATCCTCACTCGACTGGGGGGAAACAGCCTCAAGTTACCACTGTTCTACCTCCTAGTATAGGCCAACCATATCCAGGTACATCCAATCCTATTTGGGGTTCGAATGCTCAAACTCACGTCCTTGTTCAAGGACACAATCCAATGAGCTACTTTCCTCCACAACAACCACCGAATCTGTCTGGGTCTTTGCATTATATGCAGACTTCTTATGGTCCCACTGGTTTGCCAACGAGACTCCCTCCCCAAAGCCACCAATACCTGCATGTGAATAGATAGTTACCCTTCTTAGCCACTTTGTACCTCTCGGATCTATCGAGGATTTTAAATGATCCAATCCGTCACTCTCCCCAATGGCCCGCTATACCAACCAAGCTGCCATCTAACGTCCCTAAATTAAATGGCAAAGTGGGAGAGGACCCGAACAATCACGTCATGAATTTTCACCTCTGGTGCTCATCCAACTCCTTGATGGATGACTCTATCCATTTACACCTTTTTCAACGAACTCTCACGGGTTCTGCCGCGAAGTGGTATATAGAATTACCACGAGGTTTCTTCATTGACTTCAACACCCTTGCTATGGCTTTCCTCACCCACTACCAGTTACCGATCCGTTATGAAATAGGGACCAAGATTTTGAGTTCTTTCAAACAAAACAAAGCCACTCATATATCCGATCATATTCATGAGTGGTGACGGAGATGACGTCTCATCAAACTCGAACTCCTCGATCAGTTGTTGGCCGAGTGGTTCACAAAATTGTTTGTGAATGAAATTTCTCATGATATCTCCATGGGTGGAGTTGTCACAGAAGAACAGGCCATAATTCGTGCTCAATACCTTGACCTTGTTTACTCACAAACATGCACTCTTTATGACTTACTCCTTGACGCACCTCGTCCTTCGACTTCCACCACTTCGACTACCCCCACCGATTCTCATGCAATTGATGGTGTGATTGGCACTTTCCATACCCAACCACATTCCTCCTCAAGCAACAACCCCAAACCCGCTTCTTCTAATGTTCAAAATGATTTGTCTCCTACCCCTCCCACCCACAAGACTTCTGAGGTAAATGTTGTTCAATCTACCCCAGCTGGTAAAACAAAATCTAGAAAGGGAAAGGGTAAGAATAAGGAGGACAAAAATACTCTGCAAGAAGAGAAAACTAAAAATCCACCTGTTGATGATAGGGATAAGCACAAACCTCGATACCCTTGTCTTATCTATGGTGATAATCACTACACGAAGGATTGCCCCCGATGAGCCGAGGTCACTAAGTTCCTTCAAGGAGCCCCGAAACCACCTGCTCCGACTGTTTTGTCACAACCCTTCCCCTCTCAACAACAATCACAATTGGTCATTCATGACCAACCATCCCCCTCCACTACATATTACGTATTAATTTGTACTGGAAATTCAAAGAAGAATGACATTGCACTTACCACTAGAGCCAAAGATTATTCTCCCTCTAAGGAGAAGGTTGATGTTATACCTCCTTCATTAGTCCAACCCTCTCCCACGACTCCACCTACCAATGGTCCTCTTCATCTCGAATGACTGAGCCTCGACACAGTTCTTCGCCCTCCTCCAAAGGGCGTCGTTCACAAATCAGCTTTCAACCCCCATGCTCGTGCTGCCCAGAACTACAGCATTGTTGAAGATCTGGCCCAAGCACCTTCCATGATGTCAGCCCTCGAAGTCCTTCAAAGTTGTCCCACACAACGGAAGGCACTTTTGAAAGCTATCGATGGAATTGACCCAACAAATACAAATTTAATAATTTTTTACTTGGAAGATCACATTCCAAGGTTACCCCCTCAACTTGCGTTCCAATCCAAGTGATTGTTTCGGACAAAAACATTTGTAGAAAAGTTATCGACGAGGGTGCCTCCACATGTGTCATGTCTGTTACCTACTGGAAAGCCATCGGTTCTCCCTCTTTGACTGAATCTCATAACACACTCAAAGCCTTCAATGGCTCTGGTTTTAAGCCTTACGGTGTCCTTCCTTCATTGCCAATCACGCTAGAAGGCAAAACGGTCCAAGTTGAAGTGGAAGTATTTGATGCTCCTCTCGATTACAATCTTCTACTTGGTCGTAGCTGGATCGATTCCATACGTGCAGTTGTGTCGACTCTTTTTCATGTTGTACGTTTCCCACATCAAGGAAAGATAATCACCGTCGACCAATTAGTCTTCTTTAATTCAGATACATGTACTCGCAATATATCGTTCATCGCCAAAACCCCACTGGGTTACGAGAACGTTGGTGTGGGTCTTCTCAAAGACTCTTCGTTAATGGGTATTTTCCCCATTCCACCACCCGATGTTCCACACTCATCTATCAATTCAATCAACATGATCTCCACCTTGATTCATGGAACCCCTACATCTCACGACCCATGGATAATACCCGCCCCTGGTGATCATCTTCGTTACGGCGACGAAATGCCTTTAAGTCCGGTCGAATTTGCCTATCAGGCCATTCAATCGGCAACCTCTTCTACACCCTCTCTTATTGATTCATCTCCAGATCCTTTCCGCATCATTTTCCCCATGGACGAGATGATTATGTCTGTCATGGAAGACACCCCCTGAAATGATGGCCATCACCGTTCCATCCTCTTCCTGGAACAACACACCATTGAGAACTACCAACGGATCTCAACCCCGTCGACCGTTTTTGTCATTTCAACCATTCCCAAGTCCACACACGATGTGTTTTCCAAAGGGAAGTTAGGAAATATCTCACCCACTATTCCCCTCGACATATCCATCAAACCTAGAATTGTCGAAAATGTGCATATCGGAGCTTCGTGTTCCCCGGAAGAAATCGTCACCTACAAGTCACTTTTCAAAGATTTTTGTGACGTTTTTGCTTGGAGCTATGAAGAAATGCCGGGTATCGACCCTGACATTGTGGTACATGATATTAATACATACCCAGATGCTAAACCTGTCTGGAAACGTCTTCATCCAGTCCACCCACGTAAAGCGGCTGCTATCAATCTTGAAGTCGAGAAACTTCTTAAATCCAACTTTATTTACCCAGTGGCCCTCACCGACTGGGTTTCCAATATTGTCCCGATCGACAAGAAACAAGGTACAATCCACGTATGTGTTGATTATAGGGATATTAACAAAGCTTGTCCTAAAGACAACTTTCCTACCCCCTTCATCTATCAGATTGTCGACGATTATGCCAAAAGTGAAATCTTCTATCTAATGGATGGTTTCTCCAGATATAATCAAATCAATATTGTTCCCGAGGATCAACACAAAACCTCTTTCATTTGTCCTTGGGGCACTTTCACCTATCGTAAACTTCCTTTCGGTCTAAAGAACGCTGGCGCAACTTTCCAGCGCGCTATGTCTTATGCCTTCCATGATATCAATCACATCGTGCAACCATATCTCAACGACTTATCGACCCATTCCATGTGCCGTGTCGATCACTCTACACACCTTCGAGCCATTTTCCTCTGATGTCGGTTTTACCATATACGCTTGAATCCTCACAAATGCGTTTTCTGCGTAGAATCCAGCCGACTTCTAGGTTTTATTGTTTCACGTCAAGGGATCAGGGTAGATCCTTTAAAGGTCAAGGTGATTCTCAATCTTCCTCCTCCTTCTACACCTCGCCAGTTACAAAGTTTGCAAGGGAAAGAAAAATTTCTTCGTCGTTTCATCCTGAACTACACCGAGATAACTCTTGGATTTATGTGTCTACTCAAAAAGGTGTCTGAGTTCGTATGGGATACCATCGCAAACAAATCCTTCAAAGCTTTGAAATTCTCCCTGACACGTGCTCCACTTCTCTTCCCCCCCGATTACAGTCGCGATTATTTCCTCTACCTCACTACCTCAGATTACACCATTGCTATGGTTCTCATCCAAGAGGATGATTCTCATGACGAACATGTTATCTATTACTTGAGTCGAAATCTAACACCTACTGAAACCAAGTATTTACATGTCAAAAACTGGCCTTGGCAGCCGTCCAAGCAGTTCAACATTTCTGGAACTATATCCTCTCTCGCAAGACTATGGTAATTTCTAATTGCAACCCTATGCAACACATTCTCACACGTCAATTGCTAGGGGGAAAATACTCCAAATGGATTGTGATACTCCAGGAGTTTGATTTGGAATTCAAACGAGCTAAGTCCAGGAAGTCCTTAGTGTTTGCCGAGTTGATATGCAAATTTCCCTACTCTGAAACGGAAAATGTAGCAGTCGATTCATTACCTGATGAATCCATTTTCCTAATGAGTTCTGATGATCTTTGGTACGGAGATATCATCATATATCTCCAAACCCAAACTTTTCGACCCAATTTGTCCAGTACTGACCAGCGTCAAATACGCTATCAAGCCCGTCAATATATTATCCTTGGGGATACTCTTTATCATTGTGGGATTGACTAAGTTTTTCAATGATGCCTCATGTTCGACGAAGCTGAGAAATCCTTAAATGACTGCCATTCTGGAGCTTGTGGTGGTCATATGTCTGGGTATGCTACTGCCCAGAAGATCTTACGAGAAGGGTATTTTTGGCCTTCTTTATTTAACGATTGCATCATCACCATCCAAAAATGCCACACTTTCCAGACCTATAATCATAAGATACGATCACATCCTTCTCCTCTTCACCCTGTGGTCTTTGTTGGTCCCTTTGCGAAATGGGGCATCGATTTCATGACATGTCACCCCCACTCGGATGGGGGACATGGATACATTATTGTAGCTATAGATTATTTTACAAAATGGGCCAAGGCGATGCTGACATTTGACAACACTAGAAAGACTGAAACATTATTCATCTTCAATCACATCATAGCTCGTTTTGGTGTTCCTCAAGCTATCGTCACTGATCATGGTAGCCACTTTAGAAACTACATGATGTCTGAAGTCACTGAAAAGTTGGGTCTTCACCATGAAAACTCAACACCCTATTACCCACAAGCCAATGGCCAAGTCGAAGCAATTAATAAAGTTCTCATAACCATGCTTCGATGAATGATAGGGATTCACAAAACGAGTTGGCACATAATGTTGTTTTCATCATTGTTGTCTTACCGAATGTCCTTTAAGTCTGCCACCGGGTTTACACCTTTCTGATTAGTCTATGGTATTGAAGCTATCCTCTCGATTGAATGTAAGATACCCTCCTTGAAACTAGCCGTCGAACTCCTACCAAACACCTATGCTGAAGAGGAGCGTCTGTTGTATCTCATGCGATTAAACGAAACTCGACAGGACGCTGCCCTAGTCATCAAAGCCCAGAAGAAACGTGTCAAGGCCCAAAATGACAGACATGTCAAGCCTCGTGTTTTCTCCGAAGGAGATCTGGTTCTCCTCTACGAACAAGTTCGAGATATGCTAGGAGCTGGAAAATTTGAAGCCATGTGGCGAGGTCCTTATATCTTTAAACGATTTTTGGAGAAAGGAGCTTATGAGTTAGTTTATTACGACGGTATCCCTTTGAGTGAACCCAGAAATGGGTTGTACTTAAATAAGTACTATGCATAAGATCACCTGTGCACGAGTACTTGTATTTTATTGTATCATACTTCTTGTGTGTTACTGTAGTATGTTTTTTCGTTATCTGGTCTCTGCCCTTATGTGACGTTGTGTTTGATTTCTAGATGTCGGAGTCTTCACTACCCCACATTGGCTTCGCTGATGGTGCTAGCCGTAGTACTCATAACCTTGCTTCTGCTACGTGGGCAATTTACGCCCCTACAAACAAACTTATCACTCTACGAGGGGTGTGCCTCGGTCGTGCGACCAACAATATTGCAGAGTATAGCACCATTATCGAATTGTTAATTGATGATATCTCGCTCGGTATCCATCACTCGGTTTTGCGACTCGATTTGCAGCTAGTAGTACTACAGTTAAGTAATGTTTATGCTATTTGAAGTCCTACTTTGTTACGGGTATATTTGCGAATTCGCCTCTTGGAACGTTATTTTGATTATATTGAGTATCAACATATTCCTAGATGTCTAAATACATTAACTGATGCATTGGCTAATTATGTTTTAGACAGACATTTGGGTCATTTATAAATCAATCACATCACAAGTATCACACAACACAAATAAGTCGGTAGAAGCCGTATGTATATATAACGATCAAAACATTTTTTACAAAAAAATTCTGTCAAAGGACCAAAATTTCAAAATCTGAAGCTCATAGCTTCTACAAAGCTCGTCATGGATGAAATTCACGGTAACACATGATAGCCCAAGCAACCCTATGAATCAATCGGCCAATAGACTCTGACACGCCCACTGTATGACACTGATAACATCATGGAACCTCCCCAAGAGGCATGTCTGGAATGTCTACAGTCAAACCCTCTAAGTTTTGTTCCACTGCCTTGTAATCTTCAGCGTCCCATCGTGGCACTGGAGCCACCTCTCCTCATCGCTGGATAGGAGAAGTACCCGGAGGTCAATAAGGCCCCACGTCTATGTCATCAAAAAATAATTTTTGTAATTAGACCTCGGACAAACATAAAAACATTTGCATATGATAAAATTCACAAAAACAATTAAAAAGTAAAAATGTGTACTTCTTATCGAGATCTCCCCACTGAGCACCCTCGGGTAGGGCCAAGTCCGAATCCCCTTGGAAATCCAACCCGGCATAGGCATAATCATCGACCATCAACATCTGTGGTCGCAACCAGTTAAAGAAGGAATCATTGTATTTGATGATTGGTCCAGCTACATGTCGGGCCATGAGGTTACACCACCTCAGCATCCTCGGATCCTTAGGAGTTGGTAAACCCCACTCAATCTACAGTCTTATTAAGGGGACCCTCTCAAGAAATAAAGACACCAATAATGACCCATACCCAAATTGCTTCATGTCGCCTCTCCTGCATTTAGTCAACTGTCTCTTCACACTACGAAGGACTGTTTCTGCCCAGTTAAAGACCCGAGGCTCAGAACACTCTATGGAATACTTAAAACAGCTTTGGAGAGACATGTGTGGGGAAACACTCTCAGCCATACGAGCAATGGTGAACAAAATAGTGCGAAGGTTCAAATCCTAGACCCCCCAAATGGCCACCTTTCATTTTCTTCTTTCCGCCTCTGGAACACAGTATAGACGACAGTATTCACTCATAGGTAGCCCACCACCTATGCTACCAGTCAAGCTAGCGTGGTACCCACACCGTGACAGTCCTGTCAGGAAATAAATGTCATCGATATCCAAGGACAATGTGTGGACCCCCACGTGGAATACTTGTTGGTCCACGTCCCACATATGCACAAGGTACTCCAATAACCTGACTTGGGCCCTCATACCCGGGATCCGAAAGAATTTCAGGAGACCACAATCTCGCAAAGCGGCAACAATACCAGAGTCATTCCCGAAAATAGAATCATCTTCTACATGCTCTCTTTCACTCCATTCTAGAACCATGGTGACAACCAAATGCCTACATAAGAACCATAAGAAGAAGGTCAGCAACTCTCTTCAAGCTTTGGTACATTTTTCTTTGAGTGAAAATTAAACAAAATTTTCATTTTGCAGTTCTCATAGGTGCCCCTTGGGCACAGTGTGAGGTTCTCACAGGTGCCTTTGGGGCCACCTATGAGAATAATGCATTCTCGCAGGTCCCGTGTGGCTGGCCTGCGAGAATGCCTGAGCGCAAATTTTACCCCTAAAACAAGCTCAAAAACTTGAAATTTACCAATGAAAACAAAAAATTGAACCATGAAAAGATAGAATACAAGGAGCTTACCTCACTGCCGGAGACGGTTCGCCAAATGATTGTTCATACCTTCCGCAATCGAGCACCGAAGTTCAAGGGAAAAAGAGGGGTTTTGGGCTAAAATCTTGGCAAAGTTACAATGACTATGGTAAAAAGAACTTTTACCCATTTATATTTACTTTTACCATTTTGTTTATTTTTAATAATTGTTTTATTTATTAAACCTAATGCCTAATACCCCTATGAGTGCGACTTTTTGCAGACGTAACGACTTTAACGTTCATACGCAGGGACACAGATATTTTTTCTCTTTTCATCGCATGTTTGAATTGTTTTTTATGGTTTTTTGCACAAAACCTCGAGCTTGGTCTTTGTCCATTCTCACGCTCGAAAATATATGAGAAATTAATCGAGCACACTTTTATCACTTTTTCGGGCTCAACAAGGTTATATGAAAAAGGAACCCCCTGGAGTCTTCTTTAAGTTCTTTTCAGACTCTCTAAACATGAAATGATTGCCGAGCGATCTTTCTATTTTCACGCTCGTTAAAGTATTTGAAGAAAGCGTCTGTTGGGAGATAATTTATTTCTTTTTCGGTCTCATCAGACTATTTTATGAAAAAAGAACTGAGAGAGTTCTCTTTTGAGTGTTTTTCCAGACTCTATAATTATGAAAAACCTTCGAGTTTTCTATCTTTAGACTCATTAAACAAACATCAAAAGACCCATAATGGGACCAAACCACTCCTTCCTAGGGTTCGTTAAACATACTCCGAGGGACTCATCCGAAGGATGAGCTTACATCAACAAGCATATGTTATGCTCCTCAAGCTTGTGTAAAAATAAAGAGGTACTCGCCAGAAATGGTGGGGGGGGAATTTGGGAAAGGGATGTGTTTTCGTATTCATATTATTGGCAGTAAGTTTCGCTCTTGAACATGGCACCCCCCTATTCATCATCTGAAGCTGGTTTGGGAAATCCATTTGTCTCTCATTCAACTTGCCACAAGGTCATGTCCTGAGTCGTCTATGAGTCAGTGCTTCCAAATCATTGGTCGTGTCGTTCATATGTTCAAGAGAAGTTCATCTGAAACCTCTGCAGTTGTCCATCCTCTTCGTGTCGGCCTTCCCTGTGTCCAGTTTAACTTACATCATACTCTGTTCCACCTTCAAAATCTGTTACTCATTTCATGTCATTGATGGGGGATACATCAAGGCCCTCCTGTGACGAGTTTTGTTCCATCGACTCTAGGTCATTATCCAGAAACAAGACTTAGAAATTATTTGGTACCGTGGGACTTGCATTCCTCAATGGCAAGTTTCCTCACTTTCGACAATGGATTTTCATCATTGACCCTTGATCAGGAGATTCCATCGAATGTTCGACCTCAACTCATTTATTCACATTCAGTGGATTGTACTAGTATACCTTGGGATTCATTGACATTAATGGTGATTTCCCTCGCACTTGTTAACGGATCCATCAATGACCGGTAATCAAATGGTTTCTACCATGTTCGACTTCAGCACATGTAATCACATGGTTAGATTCATACTTTCTGGTGACAGGATTGAGGACCCTATGTCCCATCTCTTTTGATCCAGGCTGCGATGGAATATGTATAATTTACTGAAACATAGATCCACTTTGTATGTCTTGTGGCTATGTTGTCTTAATTTGAATCCTCTTGCATAGATCCACAGTGTATTCTTGGTGGCTATGCGATATTTTGATGGCATGGATCCACAGTGTATGATTGGTGGCCATGACCTATGTTTATGATGTCCTTTATCTATGATCCGAGTATGGGAATGCCTACCTCAGAACTAGTATTATATTCTGCAGATGCTTGGTTGTTTGTAGGTTTTCGATTAGGTGCGCTCCTGGTTTCCGACACACACATGCAGTTTACAAAGTATTTTGGCTGTCACAGATTTCGGCCTCATACTTTGGGGGGCATTTTGTTATACATGATTTTGGTCATCTTGGTGATGTATTCACAATGGTGTACTCAGGCTCCCAACAAGAACTTTCTCCTAAGAAGAATGGTTTTTATCTCCTTCCAAAAAACATATTTTTAAAGAGAGTTCGCAGGCTACTTATAGCCTAGGGTGTGAGAATGACCCATTCTCGCAAGCCACCTTCATCTAGGGTGCGAACTTCTCGTACTGTGCTCTATACACAAGGTGCAAACTTGTTTTCAAGCTTGGAAAAAGAAAGAAGTCTTGAGGGTTCTAGAAGGGAATCTTCTAGAACATGGGTTGGCATTCGTATGGTTGTTGGTTTTACTGGATTCCCTAATTTGGTGGGATCATTCTCATCTATGTAACCATCTCACCCTTTCCCATATATTGAAAGGATTCTCATGGAAAAGGTTAAGAAGCAAGATTAATTGAAGAATTGGTGAAGGAATTGTGTGGAGAACCCTATTGTGATAGAGGCTTGAAGACTCTATTTGCTCTATCAAGAGGAATTGGATCTTCATGCAAGTTTAAGAACAAGTGTGTGTGTTGGAACCAAGGGCCACTAAAAGGGAGCTTGTGACATCAAGGCAATTAGGTTGTAATCTCTACTTTCAATTAATATGATACAACGACATGTCCTTTTCCCATAAAGTCATTCTCACTTTATTGTGTAATTCCTTGATCATATGCATAGGTTGATGATTGAATACATTTTGCTATCTTCACTTTGGTTGGTTTGTGTTGTCTTAGTCTTGACCTCACGAGAACACCGGAGCGAAATGGGAGCAACAGAGACCTAAGGAAGCGATACAAAGGTATGTCACTTGTTCCTCCTTACTAGCTAATTCAATGGTCGTAACTTAGGGAAAGAGTCATGTCCTGTTCTATTTTGTTCTATATCCAGGTGGATCTAGGGAGATCTGTTAGTGTCCTCACCTACCGATTAGTCCGATAACATATTCAATAAGGAAATAAGCTGAAAATATAAAATGTAGCGGAAAAAAAGCTTGTTGGAATGGTGGCGGCTTATCTCTGAGAAGAGATGTGACGGTTGCACTCATTCACAAAAGATCATTACAATGAGGCTATGAAGGAATTTTTACAATAAGCATGAATTCCAAAAACCTATACATCCAAAAACCTAACCCTAGGAGATGAAGCGCCAAAAGTCATGTGGGCCCCATTGAGGTAATATAGTACATCAACTTTCCTGGGGTCGTAACTTTTGCATACGATCTCCATTTTAGGTGCATGATAGCCTGTTGGAAAGGTGTATCTGAGGAATAAACATTTTTATGTCATACTCTAAATTTTTCTATGGTTTAATTATGACAAGCCTTAAAAACTTTATTTAGGGCCTCAAAACAGCCCCCAAAGTCAGGGACCCAAAAACTAGGAAAAAATGCCAAACTGGAAAACTGTCAAAATGAACCAGTTGGAATAGGTGGGAGGCCACTAACATCCATATGGATAACTACCCCCCATATCTCTCTTTTCATTCATCTCTCCTTCCATATCTATATCTCTCTACCCCACTTTCTCTCCCTATTCCTCTATATCTACCCTCTCTCTCTCCCCCTCTCTCCCTCTACCCCTATCTCACTCCCTCCCTCTATATTCCCCTCTCTCTCCCACCCCTCTCTCTCTAAAACTCTCTCTCACTCTCTTTTTTTATCCTCCTCTTCCTCCCTATCCCCCCCTCTTCCCCTCTCTCCCTGATTCCCTCTTTACCTCTCTCTCTTTACTTGTCTCTCTCCCTTCATCCCTTCATATATATATATATATTCCACTTGTTTCCCTATCCTATATCCATATTCCTCCCCCCCTCTCTCCCTCTATACCCACCTTTCTCT
>JASDQU010029223.1:0-29059 GCA_032191745.1 Picea mariana | reverse complement strand
TGATCTTAGCAGAGGTAGAGGCATATTTATGGTTGTATATGTCTAGTCTAAATGCTCCTTTAGGATCTTTCCCTTGACATGAATGGTAAGTGCTAGATATTCCCATAACAAGATAGTATTCTATACTCAATCACTGTTGGCACATGCTTTACTTGTTGTCTCGTTACACAGTTTGACATCTTTTATTACAGCATTGACCTATGGATATAATTATTGGATATTAGCACATGTGAATGGTCTATGGTATATGCTTGCTTTCATTGCATAGTTGTTTCAGATCTTCCCTCTTCTCATTGGTTAAATAACTCGTTGGATCAACTCAACCTTGTTGTCCTTGTGGTTTAATAACATCAGTTTAGACATNTTGGTTATCTTTGGCATATAAGACGAAATGGTTCCATGGAAGTTTCAGGAAATGGAAGTTTATTTCAGGGAGAGAATCAACTAGTGTCACCTACAGAGTTCACACATCCTATTCAGATTCAATTTCACATAAAGATACCATCCATATTAATATTTACAATCTACTGATTTCTGGATATTGCAAGCAAGGTAAAATTGAGGAGGCCTCCACTCTTCTCTTTGAAATGGAGAAATGGTGTATTCTGCCAAATGGTTTTATGTTTGAGTCATTGATTAAAGGGCACTGAAAAATATGAAATGTGGAGGCAGCTCTGACACTGTTTCATGAAATGGAAAGGAGAGGAATTGTGGAAACTCTCTTTTTCTACACCAACCTTATTAATGGGCTTTGCAGTAAAGGCAGGTTAGAAGAAGCAAGTAAACTTGTAGATGAAATGATTTAGAGGGATTTACTTCTTGGCATCAACGCTGACAGTAGATTGCACTCTAAATATTGTATAAGATTTGACTCTTTGGGAACTGATAAATTGTTTGATGGGTCAGAGCTTGATGTCTCGTTTGTTGATTTCATAGGCTCTCTAAATGTAATAGGCTGGTCATTAAAGAAAAATACAGGGAATATGTCACTTACCAGTCTCTTCACGAGCTCCCTCTCCTATTCAATGCCCTAAGTCTCTCCCTCTCCTGGCCGGTGCCCTCCGCGAGTTCCGTCTACTGGCCGCTGCCCTCAGTCTCTCCCTCTCCTGGCCGCTGCCCTCATCTGATATCAACCTTCATAGAAACAATGTTATGATATAAACTGAATCATCTGGCCAATCTTTCACTCACATATATGAGATCTTGAAAGAAAATTTTCCCTCAGAGTAGAACATCAACGATGGGATATCTTCCTTATTATTCTCAAACAAGGAAGAATGATTGTTCTGATTTCTGAGCCTGGACCATTCCTCACCTTGGGCCATTCCTTCAACACTAAACAAAGTGTAACCTGGAGAGAATGAATCTTCCCTAAGGAATGCCTATCCTTGATTGTTGATCCTGGACCATTCCCCACCCTGGGCCATTCCTCCGACACTAAACAAAGTGAAACCTAGAGATAATGAATACACCCTAAGGAATGACTATCTGGGCCATTTCCCCTGTTAACCACAAGAGGAAAAGACTGTCCTGTACCAACTTCCAAAACGAACCATTCCTCATGTTAACCACAATGAGAAATCGTTGTCCGGTGAGGCGGGCCAGTATTCTTGAGTAACCCTCAAGAAGAGAGACTTCCCTAGACCACTCCCCATGTTAACCACAATAGGAAGTCATTGTCTATGGTACATCAGCAATCTAGACCATTTCCCATGTTAACCACAATGGGAAATCGTTGTCTGTCAGAAATCTCAATCCACTTTCCGAACTGGAAAGAATCTGCTCATCCTGGACCATTCTTCGAACTAAAAAAAATGGTTGTCCATCAATAATACATCAGTGCTCCCTCCCAACCTAGGAGACATCTCTTCCTTTTTCAATAAGGAAGTCGTCTCCACAAGCTCCAACTTGAGTATGCAAACTCTTTCATTTTTAACAGGAGATTTTACCAAAATGTCTGCTTATCTTCTCATATGTGGAGATATGTATTGGAGAACCACTTTCTCCTTTCTGGACTTCATCACAGATAATGTAATGCTTGATTTCAAATGTACTTCAGTCTAGAACACTAGTTTAGCTTTGGTCAATAAAGTATATCATTGTTGGATTCCTCCTGCTAGCTCACAACATCGTGGCAAGAGTCAAACTGGAACATATCCATGTGGCACTTCTTCTATCATTATGAGATATTTGTCATGGATTGGCAATCCATCATCCTGATCTTCTGAGTAATCATTCTGATATAATATCTTTGTTATAGATAATCTTCACCAGTCTTCTATTGTACACTGGAGGTTCTACACCAAGTTAACTTCTTCCATCTACACACAAGAGTCTCTTTCTTGTATGCCTCAAAGTATTGAGGTTGCTCTCCATACGCTCTTTATTCAATTTCTATGGAGAACATTCTTTGCATTCATCTGATGTAGAACTCCAGCCTATGGATATTGCAGATGATATAATGACTCATGAAGAGGCATGTATGGTTTACTGGAACAAGTAATTATCATAGTCTTCTCCATCCATCTGGGAGAACCCCTAGTTATGGATCTTGTGATGCTTGCATATATACACTTTTCTTCACCACAACTTTTTGTTCCTCTACTTGATTTCTTTTAGTGAGTTCATATCAGGATGGTAATCTTGTGATTCTTAATACAATGACTGGTTGTTCTGGGTTCTCTTTATTTCTTGGAATCTTCATGTTCTTCCTGATGTTTTTGTTTAGCTCATGGAGTTTCTTATAGATTCCATACCCTAAATATTCCATTTCTTTCTTTCATCATAGGATCACGGATGTGGATGGACAACTAGGGATACTTAGAGGCTTTTATTCGAGGAAGTCTTCTTCTATGGTTGAACTGAACACATACTGTCTTCCATGGCTGCTATCATGGATATATACTTCATCATATTCAATGGATCATAGGATGAGCTCCCTCCTATTCCTTGCTTCATGTATGAGTGAATATAATCGGCTCCCTCCATCTGACAGAGTCCACGCTTCCGCCTGCATCCTTATTGTCTTTTGAAAAATGTCATAAGTCTTTCTCCAATTTTCTCTTGATTGTTGACTTCTTTCTGTCTTTGCTTCTTCTAAGTCTCTTCAAGATTGATTCTGATTTCAGCTTTCCTTGTAATATCTTCCACGTGATTTGTATGATCTAAATTGTATAATGATAACAATCCTTATTTTGTTGTTTTTCCATAGGCATGGTTCTTCTTGGAATACATTATCTTCCAAGACATAGATATACAAGAGATGTACAGAGACGATGCAAACAAGATATGTACAAGAATTAAGAAGAGTATTGTTACCTTAAGAAGAAGAAGTATCTTTCATCCACTTAGTCTTATTTGTAGGTTCCTTTTCTTCGGCAACTGATGCTTCATGTTTCTCCTTCCTTTTCTTCAGCTCGGGACAATGATTCTTCCAGTGACCATACCTTAGACAGTTGAAGCATTGTATTTCTAAAATATCTTTCTCTTGATTTGGCTTCCTCCTTGAACCAAACTTCCTTTTGTTCCTGAAAACCTTGAATCTTTTTGTGAAGGTTTGATCATCGTACTTCTTTTGGGGTTTCTATTTTGCATTGATCCTTGATTCTTCTTGAGCACAGCAAGTCCAAAGTTCTTCAAATGTAGGATACTCCTTCCTTGTGTTCATGCTTGCGGAAAATGCATCCCATGTCTTGGGAACACCATTGAGTACTACGTTTACCAATCCCTTCTCTAAAACGATCTCTTCAATAGCTTGTAGTTGATCTCTTGACTGAGAGATTCTCACAAAGTATGATGTTATGTTGTCATCATCATTCACCTTCATGTCACGGAGGTCATTCTTCAGACTCATTACTTGTCCAATGTTTTTGATTGAGAAGAGGTTTGTTAGGGCATCGTACATCTTCTTCGATGATTCAATATGGGAGATCTAGGGTATCAAGTGGTCTTTAATAGATTCCACCATGATACTCATGGCATTGATGTCACCGTATTCGAACTTCTCCATAGTTGCAATACTTTGTGGTTCCTTCTCTTTTCCTTCTTCAAACTCTGGTTTCACGATCTTTCCTTTCACTATATTCAACACTTTATTCTTGGCAAGGATGAGGTCAATCCTTGTCTTCCACGCTCTGAAGTTAGAATCTCCATCTAACTTGTTCTCTGACTTCATAGATTAATTCATGGCTTCTTTGACTTGGTCAACCCTAGATTTGACCAAAAACTCAAACTTCACGTCTTGTCTTGCTGAGAGTAATAGGAGATGCACTAATCTAGGGTCCACTGATCTATCCGGAGATTAGGTCAATCCTTTCACTTAAGGTGCCTCAACGAGAGGATTAGGGTTTTTACAACTGCACCTGCTAGTAACCCTAGAGGTAGTGCTATGGTGACTGCTCCTGCTAGAAACCCTAGCGACAGTTCTTCAACGAGCTCAATATCCTTACAACTATGTTTCCTTCCAACAGTTAGACTGAATGAAGGAGGTGTGGGCCCATAACTTGTTAGAATATAATGGATGTGCTCGTTTTACCATTGACAATATCTCTATTGTCACCCAGCCATAGAACGAAGCCACCCTCTGAGCACCTTAACCTTGATAGAGAATCACTCCAGAAGCACCTCTCACTTTCTTCATTGTACCTTTCCCAAACAACAATTTTTGCAAGGGAAATAACATTTACTGTCACCCTTTTCACCCTCTTTAATTCTTTTCCCAGCTCTAATGTTTTCTGACATTCTTCCCCACAAACTTATAGTGAAACAAATATCTATTTTTTGTTCGCTAAGAAGACCCGTAAACCCTTTTTGAAGCGTCGTTATTATAGAAAACTTGTCGCAACATCTGTCAAATGCAACATATTTATAGATTTTGTAACGTCGCAATTCCGACGTAAAAAATTCCTAAGTGACCATTGGTATTTTGACTTGTTGAACATACTAAGGTGACCATTGGAGGGGAAAACCTAGTTTCGCAAACGTCGCAATTGCGACATACATTTTCACAAATGTGGCAAGAGAGACATTCCAGTGGAAAATGTGGCAAGAGAAACGTTAACGTGGAAAGACCAACGTTAACGTGGCAATTGCGACATACATCTTCACAAACATGGCAAGAGTGACGTTCCAGTGGAAAACGTGGCAAGAGCGACGTTCCAGTGGAAAACGTGGCAAGAGAAACGTTAACGTGGCAAGACCAACGTTAACGTGGAAATTGTGACATACATCTTCACAAACGTGGAAAGAGTGACGTTCCAATGGAAAACATGGCAAGAGCGACGTTCCAGTGGAAAACGTGGCAAGAGTGACGTTAACGTGGTAAGACCGACGTTAACGTGGAAATTGCGACATACATCTTCACAAACGTGGAAAGAGTGACGTTCCAGTGGAAAACGTGGCAAAAGCGATGTTCCAGTGGAAAACGTGGAAAGAGCGACATTAACGTGGCAAGAGAGACATTATTGGGGAACATGAATTTTTTTTTATAAATTTCCACTATTTTGCGACAATATGGACAATTTTGTCCATAACGCCACAAATAAAACGTCGAAATTTTTACAATATGTAGTAGTGAGATGTCGGGTATTGACCCCGATATCGTTGTGCATGAAATTAAGACCTACCCGGATGCTAAACCCATTCGGAAGAGACTTTGTCCGGTCCACCCTCGTAAATTCGTCGCTATCAAACTCGAAGTTGAAAAACTTATTAAGGCTATCTTTATCTATCCTGTGGATTTAACTGATTGGGAATCCAATCTAGTTCTGGTTAATAAAAAAGAAGGCACGATCCGTGTACATGTCGATTATAGGGACATTAATAAATCTTGTCCCAAGGACAACTTTCCAACCCCCTTCGTTGACCAGATCATCAATGATTGCGCTGGGAGAGAAATATTCTCTTTAATGGATGGATTCTCTAGCTATAATCAAATTAACATTTTACAAACGGATCAACACAAAGTTTCTTTCATTTGTCCTTGGGGTACCTTCGCCTATCGAAAACTACCTTTCGGTTTGAAGAACACTGGTGTGACTTTTAAATGTGCCATGTATTATTATTTTAATGATATCAAGCACATCATACAACCATATGTCAATGATCTACCGACCCATTCCATGCGCCGCCAAGATCACCCGGCCCATCTCGGAGCCATTTTTATTCACTGTCGTTACTATCGTATACATTTAAACCCACACAAATGTGTTTTTTGTGTGGATTCCAACCAAATTTTGGGTTTTATTGTGTCACTTCATGGAATTAGGGTGGATCCTTTGAAGGTTGAGGCCATCCTTAATCTACCTCCCCCTTCTACATTATTCCATCTCCCAAGTTTGCAAGGGAAGGAAAAAATTTTACTTCGATTCATTCCCAACTACGCTGAGTTAACGGTAGGATTTACTTGAATGTTGAAGAAGAGTTATGAATTTGTATAGGACGAGACTGCCAACAAAGCCTTTGAAGCTTTGAAACTTTCCCTAACATGAACACCACTGCTTTTCCCACCAGATTGTAGTCGAGACTATTTCCTCTACCTCGCCACTTCAAACTCTACCATTTCCATGGTTTTAGTCCAAGAGGATAATTTGCATGACGAACATGTAATTTATTATTTGAGTCAGAGTCTCATGACTACCGAGGCCAAATACCTACATGTGGAAAAATTGGCCTTGGCAGTTGTTCAAGCTATTCAACGTTTTAGTCACTATATCCTACTACGCAAGACCACTGTTACTTATGATTGCAACCCTATGTAGCATATCCTTACATGCCAATTGCTAGGGGGAAAGTACTCCAAATGGATAGTAATTCTCTAGGAGTTCAAATTAGAGTTTGAACACGCTAAGTGTAAGAAATCTTTCGTATTTTCTAAATTGATATGTGACCTTCCCTCTGCTAAGACAGAAAATGTGGCAGAGGATTCCTTACATGATGAATCCCTTTTTCTGATCAGTTATGATGACACTTGGTATGGATATATTATCATTTATCTCCAGACTCAAACTTTTCGGCCCGCCCTCTCTAGTACAGACTGTCGTCGCATACGGTATCAAGTCCATCAATACATAATTCTCGGTGACACTCTCTATCACTGTGGTGTTGACTCTATTTCTCGACGTTGTCTCAACTTCGATGAGGATGAGAAAGCTTTGAATGACTACCACTCTGGAGCATGTGGTGGTCATATTTCTAGGTATGCCACTACCCAAAATATCTTATGAGCAGGGTACTTCTAGCCTTCTTTGTTTAAAGACTGTATAACTACCGTCCAGAAGTGTCATGCTTGTCAAACATACAATAACAAGATAAGTTCTCGTCCCTCTCCTTTATAACATATAGTTTCCATTGGACCTTTCACAAAATGGGGCATTTATCTCATGACATGTAACCCTCACTTAGCCGAGGGGCATGGATACATCATCGTAGCTGTGGATTATTTAACAAAATAGGCTGAGGCGATGCCTACATTCGATAATACTGGAAAACTTGCAACCCTATTCATATTTAATCATATCATCGCACGATTTGGAATACCGCAAGCTATCATCACTGATCACGGTAGCCATTTTAAAAATTTCACGATGTTTGAGCTTATCGAAAAGTTTAGTCTTCGGCATGAAAACTCAAACCCCTACTATCCATAGGCCAATGGCCAAGTTGAAGCGATAAACAAGGTTCTTATCACTATGCTTCGACAGATAATAGGAATTCACAAGACAAGTTGGCACACAATCTTGTTTTCATCATTATAGGCCTATCGGACATCCGTGAAGTCTGCCACAAAATTTACGCCTTTTCAGTTGGTATATGGTATCGAAGTTGTCTTGCCGATTGAATGTGAGATCCCATATTTGAATCTAGTCATTGAAATTCTCTCAAGCACCTCCACCGAGCAACAACTTCTATTGTATCTGATGCAATTAGATGAAACCCGTCGTGATGCCACCCTAGTTATTGAAACCCAGAAGAAACGCGTAGAAGACCAATACGACAAGCATGTCAAGCAGTGTGTTTTCTTTGAAGGTGATCTAGTTCTCCTTTATGAACAAGATCGTGATTTACTAGGGGCCAGAAAATTTGAGGCTAGGTGGCGCGACCCTTATATCGTCAAACGAATGTTGGAGAAGGGAGCCTATGAGTTAGTAGATTATGATGGAATTCCTTTCAGTGAACCTAGAAATGGGATTTACTTGAATAAGTACTATGCTTAGGTTATCTTTGCATCAGTGCTTGTATTTTTATTGTATCATACATTTGTGTGCTACTCGTGTGTTATTTTTTGTTATTTGGTTTTGACCCTCAGCTGCTTACCTTGCGTTGTTCTTGGTTTCCATATGTCAGTGTCTTCGCTACCCCACATTGGCTTCATCGATGGTGCTATTCGTAGTACTCGGAACTTAGCATCTGCTTCTTGGGAAATCTATGCACCTATGAATGAGTTAATCAGTCTACACAGTGTTTTCCTCGGTCGTGCAAATAACAATATCGCGAAATATAGTGCATTCATCGAATTTTTGACCGACGCTATTTCAATTGGAATCTGTCACCTGGTTGTATGGGTTGATTCATAGTTAGTGGTACTACAGCTAAGTAATGTCTATGCTATCTGAATTCCTACTTTTTTACGAGTATATCTACAAATTCGCCTCTTGGAACATTATTTCGATTACATTGAATATCAGCATATTCCTAGATGTCTAAATACATTAACAGATGCATTAGCTAATTATGTGTTAGACAGACATTTGAGACACATGTAAATCCAACCACAATTCAAATTAAATAAATTAAGCCGGTAGAAGCCTCATGTATATATATAACGATAAAAGTGTTTTACAAAAAAAAAGTGTTTTCATCCGAAGACCAAAAATATCAAAATGAGAAGCACTCAGCTTCATATACAAAATAAAATCAAGGATGTTTCTCACGGTAGCACAATACTTCCCATGCCACCCTACAAATTAGTCGACTAAGTGAACCAGAAATGCCCACATTATGGTGCTAATAACGTCTCGGAATCTCATCGATGGATATGCCTGGGATATCTATTGTTAATCCCTCTAAGTTCTATTTGATCGCCTCATAATCATCAACATTCCATCCTACTACCATAGTTTATTCTTCTCATCTCTGAATAGGGGATGTACCCGGAGGCCAATGTGGCCCCACATCTGCATTGTCAAAATATTTTGATTAGTCATCGGATTGAAAGCATAAAAAACATCTTATATTTTAAAATTTACAAAAACATTATAAAACAAAAATATGTTTTTCTTACCTAAGTCTCCCCACTAAAATCCCTCAGGTAGAACCAAGTCAAGGTCACCTCTGAAATCCAACCCAACATAGGCATAATCATTCACCATCAAGATCTGATGCCTCAACCAGTCGAAGAATACATCATTGTATTTGATGATGGGGCCCTCTACATGTCGATCCATGAGGTCGCACCACCTCTTCATCCTTGGATCTCGTGGGGCCGGTCTACCCCACTCTACCTATAAACATAAATGGGGGACCCTCTCTAGGAAGAAAGACACTAAAATATATCCATACCCAAATTGTTTCAGGTCCCCCTCCTTGCATTTTGTTAGTCGTGTCTTCATGTTGTGAAGGACCCCGTCGCTCTAGTTGAACACCCTAGGTTACATACACTCCCGTGCCTCCCGCAATCGAGAGCCAAAGTATGAGGTAAAAATAGGGTTTCTAGGTAAGTTTTGGGCAAAATGCAAATGAAAAAGCAAAAAGAGATTTTACCCATATTTATTTCACTTTTTACTTTTTCTATTAATAGTTCGTATTATTTTATGCATTTTTCTCCAAAACCAAAAGTTCTAATGGTCTTGTGAGTATTTTTTTTTCTCGCAAATGGAAGAACTCGGATCCTGAACAATAAAATATGGATATTTTTCGTGATTTTTTATTACATTCTTCACATGTACAAGTATTTTTTAAGGTTTTTTATAAAAACCGTGAGCTCAGTTTCTGTTCGTTCTCGTGCTCGAAAATCAATGAGAATGCAATCGAGTATACTTTTTTCATTTTTCGTACTCATCATGGTAACATGAAAATCGAAACTCATGGAGTATCCTTTAAGATCTTTTCACGCTCCTTAAAAACAAAAATATTGTCGAGCAACCTTGTTCTTTTCACGCTCGTAAAAGTATTTGAAAAAAATGTTTCATGGGCGATAGTTTATCACTTTTTCGGTCTTATCGAACTACTTTATGAAAAAGGAACTGAGAGAGTTCTCTTTAAGTGTTTTTTAGACTCTATAAACATGGAAAACCCCCGAGTTTTCTATCTTTGGACTTGTTAAACAAACATCGAAAGACCCATATGGTACCGAACCACTCCTTCTTAGGGTTTTTTAAACACACTCCGAGGGACTCATCCAAAGGATGAGCTTATATCAACAAGCATATGTGATCTTCCTCAATATTTCATAAAAATAAAGAGGTACTCGCCATAAATGGTGGGGGGAAATTTGGGAAAGAAACGTGTCTTTGTATTTGTGTTAGTGGCAGTAATAGTCTCTCTTGAACATGACATCCCATTTTGTATCTGGGTTGGGAAATCCATTTGTCTCTCATCTGACCTTCTGCAAGTTTATATCTTGGGTTGTCCTTGAGTCAATGCTTCCAAGACCATTTTCGTGTCATTCATATGTTCAAGAGAAGTCCAAACAATCCCTCTATCGAGTTAGCCATCTGCAATTGTCAATTCCTACCATGTTGACCTTCCCTGTATCAGTTTCAAATCGTTTTGATACTTTGATATACCATAAATCAGTTACTTATTTTGTGTCATTTATGGGGGATACATCAAGCCCCTCTTGTGATGAGTCTTTTCCTGTCGACTTCAACTCATCATCTGGGAACAAGACTTAGAAATCATTTAGTACCTTAGATCCTGCATGACTCAATGGCAGGTTTCTTCGCTTTCAACAGTGGATTCACATCATCAGTCCCTGATCGAGAGATTCTATCGAGTGTTTGACTTCAAATCATTTATTCTCATTCGATGGATTGTACTTATGTACCTTGCGAGTCATTGACATCAATCATGATTTCCATTACACTTGTTAATGGTTTTCATCACTGACCGATAATCAAGTGGTTTCTACCATGTTTGACTTGAACACCTATAATTGCATGGCTAGATTCGTACTTACAGACAAAGAGATTGAAGACCCTCGATCTCATCATTTTGGTCCAGGTTGTGATGGAATATTTATGATTTGTATTAACGCATAGATAAACTTTGTATGTCTAGTGGCTATGTCTGGATTTTGAGTTTGTTAACATGTAGATCCGTAGTGTATTCTTGGTGGCTATGTATCATCTTGATGACATGGATCCACAGTGTATGATTGGTGGCCATGACTGAAATTTATGATTCAAATCACTTGCATTCTGAGCATGGGAATGCCTACCTCATAAATGGTATAATATTGTATAGATGATTGATTTTTTGCAGGTTCCCGATTGGTGCGCTCTTTGTTCCCGACACAAACACGCATTTTACAAAGTATTTTGGTTGTCACAAGTTCCAGCCTCATACTTTGGGGGGCATTCTGTTACACATTATTTTGGTCACCCTGATGATGATTCTATAAGCATGTGTTCAGGCTCTCAAAAGGATCTCTTACATGAGGAAAATGACTGATTTCTTCCTCTACAAGGCATGTTTTTAGAATGATGCTGCAGGCTGACAGTATTACACAGTGCAAAAATCCTCAATTTCTGTAGGTTTCTCTATAGCTGGCTCGTGGGGTTTCTACAGGTTGCTATATAGGAAAGGTGCAGCGACGTTTGAAAGATAAAAGAAGAAAGAATTTCATGAAGATTCTAGAAGGGGGATCTTCTAGAATGTGAGGTGATGTCCGTATGGTTGGGGTCCCACCAGCTTCTTTGATTTGGTGGGATCATCCTCATCTCTTTAACCACTTCTTCTTCTCCTATATAATGATGGGTTTCTCATGGAAAAGGTTAAGCAAGATTGAGAAAAGAATTGATGAAAGAATAGGATGAAGACTGTGTGAAGGATCCTATTGCAACTAATGCTTGAGGTCTCCATTTCCCCATCAAGATTTTGTGGACCATCTTCATACAAATTCAGAGCAAGTGTATGCGTGTGCTGGAACAAAGGACCACTGAAAGGGAACTTGCAACATCAAGGTAGATTGGTTTTATTTTGCACTTTTACTTAATATAATATGTTGACATGTTTCTTTCCCATAAAATCATTATCATTTTATTACATGACTCCTTGATCACATGTTTAGGTTTTCATTGAATCTACTATTGTTGCTTTCACTTTGCTTGGCTTGTGTCATTGCATATTTGATCTCACAAGAGAAACTAAGCAAAGTAGGGACAAAAAATACATAAGGAAGTGATATCTAAAGGTATGGCATCCATTCCTTCTTTGGTAGTAAATTCAATGATTGTAACTTAGGGAAAGTGTCATGTCTTGTCTTGTTTTGTTCTAGATCCAGGTGGATCTAGGGAGATTAGTTTATGTCTACATTCACTGATTTATCCAATAACAATGGTTGATTATTTATGCTCCTAATTACTTTGACTCTTAATTAAGAAGATCCATCTGGTACTACCACTAATCTGGTACTACTATAATCGCTTGATCCAGTACTCCATTGGATCTAGTACTCCACTGATCCGGTACTCTGCTTGAACCAGTACCAATACTTTGCAGTGATCTGGTACTACTAGCTCAGCGCCTCATCTGGTACCACCATCTCAGTGCCTCATCCAGTACCACCAGCTCAATGCCTCATCCGGTACCAGCCTTGTGCCTATTCCAGTACTACCATTGCATTGCTCTGATACCCAGAGTTATCACTGTGCTAGTCTGGTACTAAACCCTTGTCTACAAGATTTACATGTTGAATGAGTATGCTGGTGGTGATTCCAAGAAGTAAGTTGGATGGAAGTATCCTGAGGTAGTTTTGGAGATCATGATAGACTTCATCACTCATGCACTTCGTGTCATGAGCATGAAGTCCATCCCTAGATATATGATATGAATTACCAATTGTAATATTTTGAAACCATTTGATAATTGTTCTCAAACCTTGGTTATAACGGCTCACCTTCTTTAAAATGGTTGTTGCGTAGATGATAGGAAATAAGTAGTAAGTAAAGGATGATACACATTGTTATGTTAAATGAAATGTTGAATTGTTGATTCAATCGATCAATTGAAGGAATAAAAATGATATTTTGTGCAATTCATGAGCATGAGTAAAGCGTTTTAGTCTGCAATTTCTTTAGAGGTACCTTCTTGTTTCGATAAGGGCTCACTGCCCCAACCAAGGTAAACCTCCCTGCTCATGTCTTTCTGTGTTGTAAGTCAATTATGTGAGTGTGAACACTTAATAGTTGTGTGTGTTGTAAATGATTTCAAATTCATAAACTTTTCTAAGTACAATACATATTCATTTGATTTTGAAGCAGTGTGACTAAATGGTTATACATTAGGTAGAGTAGATAATTCCATTTCTATTTATGCATAATGATGTTTAATTGATAAGAGTTTGATAGATGTATGGGATTGTTAAGTGAGAAATTGTTATCATTTTGAATTTATGATTGTGATGTTCTTAGTAGGTACAGGAACCATAAGACTTCGTCTCTCACCTTCATGTTCCATGTAAAAAAGTATCTCAATCATATTGATTGTTTCTTGTATTAAAGAAAGTTTGATTGGAATTGATAGAGTTATGATTGGTTTCTTTCCAAGAGTGAATAAAGTGGATTGTTGATTATTGTTTCAATTGATACAAGAAGAAAGATCTAAGTTCATCTCTTCATTTCATGAGCCTGTAATGAACAAAATTTCCATCTAAGCAAGAACCTTTCCAATTGAGTTTTTGTTTGAGACTTTTTTTATAATTTTTATCTTTTGATTTTGAATTTGTGTCAAGTGTTTAGATATTCTAGAAACTGAGTTTTATATTATTAATTATTTCCTTATTGAGTTAGACACAACAAACATAGATAGGTTACCTATTTTCGACACATATATTGTAAAAACTCTTTTGATTATGAATCTCGGATTGACATATAAATGAGTGAAATATATTGAACATATATATACACCAACATCATTCTTTTTACCTTTTTGGGAAGTTGAGTCTCAAACATCATCAGTTTCACTATCATTCACCCTTGTGTAATGAACAACCATGAAAATGAATGCTAATTAAAATCAAACTAGAAACTTTTATTTTTTTGGATATTTACATCACCAATAGACTAGGAATAGAGCTTTGGGATAGCCTATGAGAATAAATCCCCAAATCATTAAATACAAACGTGGAATATTATGATAGGGATACTAATAAAGTTCTACCTTATCGTTACGGATGCATCTGTGGAATTCACTCCAGGAAAATGAGACTAAGAAAGAGTCATACCCAAACTATTTCTTCCTAGTCATTTGACATTTGGAGATATTCTCGTTAATGTTCCTTAAAAACCCTAGACTCCAGTTGAATATACTAGGCTCCAAGCATTTGATGGAATAAGATATCTAGGACTTGGAAGCAATATGGGCACTAGTACTTCTTGCCAGTTTTGTGATCGTAAAGAGGATGGATCGAATAGATAAATCCATCACTTCTTTTATGACAATCCTCCCTCCTACCAAGCATGACCCTGGTATGTAGTATTGGGAAACATATGCCTTTTTCGATCGTGGAGTGAGTCGATGTCTAGTCAAAATAATAGGTGTTCCTCTCCTTGAGATCCCCATCAGGAAATATACATCATCCATGTCAATATCAAGAATGTGTGGTCCTATTCAAAATGATTTATCATCATTATCCCATAACCCAATCAAATATTTGAGTAAAAGAACTTCTTTCCTCATATTCTAGAGCTTTAAGTACTTTAAAAAGCCACAATTTCATAAGGCCACCCTCTCTTGACGGTCTTGTAAGGAAGCGATGTCATCAAGTTCATGTTCGCATTCTTTCCATTCAATCATGATTAGCTATGAGGAAAACCTACAAATTAATGAATTAATCATCATTAGCTAAGTTTTCAAAAGAAAAATTGTCTTTTTTCCAGTCTAAAAATAATAATAAAAAAATAAATTTTGTGCCCAACTCTCCTTAGAAGATAAGAACAGAGAGCTAGAGATCCATAAATGCACATACCATGTCGTTGAAATCATGATCAACACTACCCTTGATTACTTGCGGGAGAGTTGATCCAGCTTGGGGCTCTAGGGCTTCCCAAGGAGCTGAAACACATAAATTAAAGGCTTAAATTCAATAAAAAAAACATGTTAATGAATGAGAAAGAGGAAAGAACCAACCTGATCTGGATGGATTCGAAAATGTTCACCCACATCTCTCGCAATCAATGCCCAAAAAACACTCCAAAAGAGGAAAAAGCCCAAAGGGAAAAGGACAATAGTGAAACAAAAGGTGAAACTAATTTTTTTCCCTAATTTGATTTTTAATATGTCCAAATTTAGTCATTTTTTCCCTCCTTTTCACATTTTATAAAGTTTATTTTGGGGTTTTTTTGTCATTTTTTGAGAAGTTTCTAACATATTTTTCCCAAAACAACTTGATTATGCAGGAACGTAAGAAGATATTCTTTGATGACCTCGTAATGCCAATGATTTTAGCTTATTTTCTTTCTCATGCTCATAAATACATGAGAATGTGATCGAGTATACTTTTATCACTTTTTCAGAGTTTTAAAGGTTATACAAAAAAAGAACCCACTAGAATTTCCTTTAAGCTCTTTTCAGACTCTCTAAACATGAAAATATTGTCGAGTGATCTTGCTTCCTTTCACACTCATTAAAAGGTTTGAAAGGGCATATTTTGAGTAATAGTTTATTTCTTTTTCAAACCTCGAAGACTAAGATTATGAAAAAGAACAACCCTGGAGTCGCCTTTAAGTTATTTTCAGACTCTCTAAACATGAAAAACCATCGAGTTTTCCTTCTATGGACTCACAAAATTACACATTGAAGGACCCATCTAGGGACGAACCCTTACTTCTTCTAGTTCGTTAAATAAAGGAAGATGAAATTATCTAAGGAGAGTTATATTGAGCATGTGTTATCATCCTCGAGCTCGTTAAATAAAAAAGAGGTGATCATCTATCTATATGCGGGAAAAAATTGAAGGAAGTGAATCAAGTTTCTTGAAAGCATTTTAGGTAGCTCTTGTAGTATCCCTTGAACATGGCACTTATTTTCAAAGTTTTTACCATACACCTCGATAATCCATTAAACCTCCACACTGAACGAATCCTATGAGTCTTTATACTCCTTTGACCCATCGAAAGAATGCATCAACACTTGTTGCATTGTGTTTTGGTCCACTATGTGTTTATGCTACCAACTCTTACACTCTGCCTCAATGTTCAAGCGAAGTTTTTGCCTCAAAATTCAACCAGATACAAAATTACCAATTTTCATACCCGTGTAAATATGTGTTCATCTACTATATCTTATCACTTTCCTGAGACAAGTTTCATGTCAACTCATGGAGGATACATCAATTCCCTCCTTCAATGAGTATTTTCCTATTGAATTCAACAAATTATCTAGGAAATAGACTTAGGAACACGTCAATACCTTAGGATATGAATTCCTGAATGACATGCCTCCTCGCATTTGGCAGTGGGTATTCATCAATGACCCTTGATTGATTGATTCCATGAATTTTCGATTTCAACTCATTTTTCACATTTGTTGGATTGTACTTTAAATGTACCTTGAAAATCATCAACATAAATGGTGATTTATATCGTACTTGTTAACGATATACCTCAATGACTAGTAATAAACTGATTTATATCATGTTTGAAATCAAATCATCTATTCACATGGATATATTCATACTACATCGGTTTTGGGATGAAGGCCCTAGGTTGAGCATTCACTATGTATTCTACTTTTCCTAGGCTGGGAAGGAGATCATTTGAGCATGTTGATATATATGTTGTTACATAGATCCACATTGTATTAGTCTGTGGCTGTGTTTTATCATCTTGTAGTTGCACTCTGTATTTTTTGTGGCTACGATCAGTTCATGTCATATAGTATGGATCCACATTGTATCTCTTGTGGCCATATCCTTACTCAATATCATCATGTATCTACAGTGTATTTATTGGCGGCCATACTTTGAGTCACTTATAGTCCAAGCATAGGTATGCCTGCCTCAGGAATGGAAAACATATTAACATTGTTTGATGGTTGTATGCAACTTCTACCAGGTTCCCTAACTCCATACCCTTGCTTCGAAGAATCTACAAAGTGTTTTGGCCATCAACATTCATCTTCTGACTACACTCTTTGGGGGAAAATCCATTACAAATCAAAATTACTCACTTTGACAGTGTCACATTCTCATTGTCTTAAGTGTCACACTTTTTTTGCAAGTGTCGTAAGTGTCGCATTTTATTTTTTTAAGTGTCGCATCACGAACGACACCATGAAAAAACTTGATACAACCCCTAAAACATGTTAGAATAATAATATCAATCACCTGAAACTCATAACAAATGTTTTTATATGGAAATTTCTCATCTTTGAAACTTTTGGGCATATCAATGCTCCCCTTCTCATATACATAGATAGATAATGCTCCTTGTGCTCTCTATTTCCCATTCTAAGGGAGCGTTTATTTGGATGAAGAAATCTTGGAAGAAATCCCATTTTCTTCTAAAGACAACTATGGATGGATCGAGTTGGTTTGGCTCAAATCTAACTCATGGGATGCATCTAAGGGATATATCACAATTATTGGAGCCATATCCTCAAATAATTCCAAATATACCCAAGGTGGTTGAGCCTCTCAAAGCCTATAAATGGAGGCATTCTCATGGTGAACAAAGGAGGATAAAATCAATAAAGCATTGTTATTTTGATTGTGGATCTTTCGATCAAGGGTTGGATGAGGAGGACTTGGAGAGGCTATTGCAACATCATATTAATATTGTAAGTTTCCTTTTGAAGTTCCCAATAATATACTTGGACTATTTCCTTCAAGTATGTGTTTACATGTACTTGTCTATGCTTGTCTTAATCTTCATAGATCGATTAATTTTTTCTAAGCCATTAGAGTAGGATATAGTCATTTGTTTCTTGTTTTCCATTGTAGGTACTATTTGGAACTTTTGGATTGGAGCAGCTTGGACAAACGTCGCATATGAGGTACATTATAATTCTCCTCCTTCTCTCTTTTTCGATGGATAAAATGAATCTGTAGGAATGGTAGTGTCCAAATGATCGTTTATGTCTTGGTTTAGGGGTCAATAATCCAAGGGAAAGTTCACCTGTCCAAAGGGGAATATTTTCATAACACGTGGGAAGGCATGGAATAGAAAGGCAAGAAAAGTGAAGGAATGGAAAGGCAAGGAAAGGAAAGTGAAGGCATGGCAAGGAAAGGCAAGGAATGACATGGAAAGTGAAGGAAAGTGAAGTAAAGGAAAGGAAAGACAAGGCATGGCATGGGAACACATTCCTAGGAAAGGCATGGGAAATCATGGGAAGGAAAGACATGGAAAGCAAAGGAAATTCAAGACATGACATGGCATGGAATGGTATGGAAAGTGAAGAAAAGGCAAGGAAAGGCATGGGAAGGAATGAAAAGGAAAGGGAAGGGAAGGAAAGGAAAGGTAAGGAAATCTAAGGAATGGAAAGGAAAGGAAAGGAAAGGCATGGCATGGAAAGGTATATTTTAACAATAGTAAAAATATTTTACATACCAAAATATTTTAAGGAAAGGTATATTTTAACAACATTCCAAATATTTTAACAACAGTCAAAATGAAGCCAAAATTATTCCTTTTACATATATATGGTCATTCCAGTAGACCATCGGGATCACTTCTAATGATGACGATCTCCATTAACTTCTCATGCTCATAGTAAGGAAAGAAGTATTGTACCTTTGATGAGTTTTTTCTTGGCATTGTTTGTAGTTGGAGGTTTGTACCAATAACCAAGTTTGTAAAGTGGTATACAACTTGACCTAGTTTATAATATTGAAATACATAACCACCTTTCTTTCATTTTCTTTCATCCTGTGTCAGATATTCTCCTTTAATAACCATCGACCCAATTGAAAATTCAATGCCTTTGGAATCTATTACTGATCGCATGAGGGTATTATTTCCCTCTAAGCATCGTTCCAGCCAATAATCAGTGCCTCATTCATTGTTTATTTGGAAAACCACTGTGTATATGTTCCCTACAAAAAATGTAGTTCCAAAATGTGAGTCCACTAAATGACCAAAGCATAAAACATTAATTCTAGTTATTCAAAATTTAATAGAAGGAATCAACGAACCTGGCAATATGAGATCTAAGACATTATCATAATCTGTTGAAATAATTGATTGGTCCTCCTCCAATTGGGATAATTCCATATTTATACGTTGACCAATTGGGAGTGACACATGATCCCATCTATCAACCCAATATGTCAATTCAAAATCATCACATTCATTACTACTACATGGACCACAGAAGCAGAAGAGTTTTATCATCCATATTTCAACTATTGCATTGTCTGATCTTCTAAATGAATGGAATCCATGAGTTCCCTTAATTGTTTTGAATTCATAACAATGTGATCATTCTACAGCGACCACCTCCAAAAAACATCTATGTACATGTACTTTCATGTGTGATTGGTCTTCACGGGTTCTTGTTCCCTCTCCCATTACTTAAGAACACCATTCAACAATGGATTTTCTATCTCGAATGAGGGAAGTAGTTGTAAAATTATTTTCTTTCCTACATAACTCTATTTTTATGCATGCACCTACTCCATCATGCTCCCCTTTCCCATTCCCAGACTCAAAATAGTTCAAAATGTGTGGTGCCTTTATTTGTTTGTGCAACATATGCAACCATTGAGATACACAAGCATTTTTTAACTAGCTTGCACAACCATTTGACCAAATCCAATGTTGATCCATCTATATGTTCTTTTTCTTAAGGTGATTTTATAACAACTAAAAACAATTTTGTGCGTAGGCTAAGTCATGGCACCGATCATCACTTCTTATGTATAAGTGATACTCTTTTAATATAACTATGTTATTTTCATTAATATCCAGTCCATGCATGCATGTGATATGGACCATTATGCTAACCTTATATGAGTGATAATATTGGATTTGAATCTCATTTTGTGGTTGAAGGGTTCAATTCTCAGAAAAAAATCAACCATTGATAACACAATACCAACATGAAATGTATCTCTTCATATTTTAAAATTCCCATCCTGCCATCAAGCCACATGGACATGTTGAACATAATGTCATGTCTCTTCGACAAATCCCTTCATGAAGTCACAAACTCGTACTTGAGAAGTAACCAATTGTATATTTTTTCTTTTCTGTCCTCCATCAATATCACATGTCACATATTTAAAACTTTTCAAGGAAACCTCCTTCCTCCCTAATTCATACTCATCACTTACATGGATGCAGTTTCTTAGTAATGTCATTCCACTGCACCTGGGGAATGTCCCATCTAAGAATGATTTTTGATAAAATATGAAACCCTCTGGCCTTGTACACAATATGTTGTGAATAAAGTCTCTATATGACGACAACAACAATATAACTGATCATTCTTGCAAAAGGGTGTTATTCAAAACATGAAATGTGTGTGTGTGTGTGTGTGTGTGTGTGTGTGTGTGTGTGTCTGTGTGTGTGTGTGTGTGTGTGTGTTTCATAATAATAACCATAATCAATGTGATATCTACAACAACATGTGTTACAAATTGTGTCTATTTGAATATACCAAGGATTTCATTTATGGAAATCTCTTTCGCTCAAGTTAAGTGCACTATGTACTATTCTGAATTTCTCATACAATTATGTCTATGTAATGTCAAGAAAGTTTTTAATATGGGGTTCACAGAACCTATATCCCCTTATCAATTTTAGTACATATTTTTGGTTGGAAGAAGGCCTAGTGTTCTCATGCTAGAAATCTTGAACTAGTCCCTTAACCACTCCAATTAACTTCATGTCAGAATGAGGTAGCCTACCAGTGAAGGCCCACAAATATGTTGGGCCACCTGTGTCTAGAATATCTTATCTATCAGAATACTTTCTAAGGGTCTTGACATTGCATCTCAAGAGGTGAGAGGTTTGTTGTAGAAAAAGATGTTTTCTCGTGATCTCGCTAACAATTGATTGTGACAAGACACATCGGGTTGCATTGCGGTATTTAAAACGAGGTTTCTTACCAATTATTTGAAAAGTGCATACAAGGTTTCTAACAATATTATGACTTGTTTCTACACTTTTGACTATTTTAATGCCTAAAATTCTCCTAACTATAGTCAAACTTCTAGATTTTAACAAAGCTAAAAATAATTGACATTTAGCAGTATAGAATTTTGGTTCAAAATATTCTTTAATGATTTTATAAGAGTGATAACAAATAGTATGGTTAGGTAACTTACCTTCAAGTGATTCCATACCACTTTCATCGATTTTAATTCATTTTAATACCACTTTCTCTCTAATGAAATCTTATGTTTTTCTTCTTGTGATGAACAAGAAACAATAACGACATCTATTCCACTAGAAATTGGATTTTCCTCTTCTGAAAGCCTATGATTTGAGATACATAACTTTACTTTTTCTCTTTCTTCTTCTACCTTTTCGATCAGTTTCTTTTTTCTCTAGGACTTTATTTCTCGAATCTATTGGTTCCCCACATTTAAAGATAAAAATTGGCTTCCGAACACCCACCACAATTTTTTCTTTTTATTATGTAATAAGGCACAACCAAGTGGAGAATTTTTCTTTTTATTACAAAAGAAGACACATCTAATAATTCCAATTCCAATTTCACTTGGAAAAATTTGTCTTCCAATTCCAATAAGACACAAGAAGATACAAACAACAATTCCAATTTCACTTGGACAAACTTGTCTTCCAATTCCAAGTAGACACAAGAAGATACAAACAACAATTCCAATTGGAATTGGACAAATTTGTCTTCCAATTCCAAGAAGACATAAGAATATAAAAACAAAAATTCCAAGTATACTTGGACAAATTTGTCATCCAATTCCAATAAGACACAAGAATATAAAAACAACAATTCCCATTGCACTTGAAAAAATTGTCTTCCAAATTTTCCTACAATGGTCTGGCAATAGCACAAAAATCTCAATGAATCAAACAAGAACAACAAAATAAGAAAAACATGTACGTGTGCACTATTTTTGTCTAAAGATGTGATGGATTGTTTGTCTTCCTTGAAAAATATGAGGTGATAGAGTGTGCTTGGAACCAAAAAATACCCAACAGGAACACATGCGCACTAAAGAACATGTGTTCTAGGAACGTGTGTGTGTTCCTCTTGAGATTAAATGACCAACAACTATAGATCAATCAAGTCACAAAAGCATGTGCACACTATTAATGCAAAGGATAGAGAATTTATTATAGACCAAAAAAATTATGAATAAATATGTATAGGGCTATGGGGACAACTAAGGCCTAAGGGGTTAGGATTGAAAGTTCTTTCAAGGATAGAGAAATGGTAAGAGAACCAACATGTGGGTGATGTGGGTGCAAGGGTTGTACAAAAGGTATATGCATAGTGCAATCAAGGCTCGAGTGTAGAGGGGGTTAAGGGTTGACTATAAGTTATGGATAGGATTAGATGGATCTAGGAGGGTCTATGTCATGGTATATGTCAAGCTCTAGGGCATCGTTTAAATATAGCTCTATCTCTATGTCATTGTCTAGGTCATGGTCTAATTCAAGCTCTAGATCATCGTCTAAATATAGCTCTATCTCTATGTCATGGTCCAAGTCATGGTATAGGTATATGGAAAGTTCATTGTATAGGTCTAGTTCATGCCCCAGGTCTTTCCATATCTACGTATTGCTATGTCTAGGTCTTTCTATGTCTAGATTTAGGTCTAGATCTTGACATGTCTAGGTCAAGGCCATTTATTTCCATGTGATTTAGGTGTTGAAATAATGTAACTACAAAGTGTATTCTAATTATTATTGTTTTATTATTCATTAGATCAATCCCCTATTGCGGATTGATCATTTTGGCTATTGTAAAAGACCAAATCCCCTTTTGCAGATTGGTCAAAACATAATTTTAATAGGCAGAATAAGAATTCGGCCCCATAATATATTAAAGGGAGCACATAATATATTAAATGTGGTTATAACCACCCAGAAGAAGAAGTTGGCCATGCCAGTGAAGAGACACCTTTGTCCACATGTACCAGAGTTGTATAAATAAGGAGGCACCTCATTTAGACACACACTCACTTGTTCATTGAGAATCAAGTTTCGGAGTTGCACTTGGAGAAGAGAGAGAGAGAGAGAGAGAGAGAGAGAGAGAGAGGCACATTCTTGGGAGAGGAATTTTTGTATTTGTTTGAGTTATCTCTTGGCATTATATTGGTTATCTATAATAAGGAAGTTTTGTTGGGTTTTCTCCCCCATGAGGGTTTCCTAGGATAAATGATGTGTCTCTTGTGATTGTGTATTTCTCAGTGATCCTATATTATGCTATTGTTATCTAGTGAAATGAAAATAACTCTAATAATATCTTAAAACTTAACATGGTATCAGAGCTAAGTTGAAGAGAGCATATTTCACAAGAGAAAGAGAAAAACGTCATTGTTGTCGTACATGAAAATTAGGGATTTTATTGAAGAAGGTTTTCAACCCCAAAACCATCTAGAAAAGTACACCCTTCCTCAAGGATCACTTTGGCATCCTCAGTACAACTTTTCAGTGGCTAGATCTCTCGGAAAGTGAAACCCTAGTTTTCACAAAGTACCAGAAAACCAAAGTACCAGGAGTACCAGAAGTACCAGAAAACCAGAAGCACCAGTCCAGAAATCCGTTGGTCAAGTTTGAGGGGGTAAAATTTGGATTTTTAGAAATTTGACAACACCAGCTTACTCACCTCAGCTCAGCACATCTATCCCTTGGATCATAATTTCAAAATTTGAAGTTTGAAAAATTAGGGTTTCTTCATAAAATCCTAAGTTGGAGTTGCAGTTGCAGTCTCAGAATCAGGTGCAGTATCAATTGCAATTGCAGTATTAGTTGAAGTATCAGTCGTAGTACTAGTTGTAGTCACCCTTGAAGTTGTTAAAAGTTGGTGATCATTATCGCTGCTACCAGATGGTGCCACTACCTGCAAATGTCATAAGAGGTATATACTCACATATGTTTAAATGGTTAAGCCTTAAAAAGGGTATTTGTAGGAGAAGGGATCTCTTTCCATAGATCCAGAAGGATCTCAAGATCCAACACATTCAGAGGAATAATGCAACACAGGTTTGATTATCTTGAGATGCATCTATTTGTTATGACATTATTTTGATCTAGATTGCATGTTGAAGCTATGACCATCATACTAACCTTTGGTCAAAATTAAACTCAAGGTATTAGATGGATTAAATTTGAGACCATAGAGTTTATTCTTTAACCCAACCTTTTGTCAAGATAGCATATTGTCCTAGTACAAAAGACAGGTTGTAGAAATCACTCATCATCTTGAATGAAGGAGACTTGGAAGAAAAGCAACACACTCTTGAAGACGAGGCCACAAGTCCCAACTTTTATTAAATTGATAATATTCAAAGTTTCACATGACAAGTTACAAGTAAACGCTATAGCTGAGATAACAGTCTTTGAAGAATATTATACTTGGTAGCATGTGAGCATATTGAGATAAATGCTTAATGTAATCATTTGCCTGATACAACTAGCATCTCCTTTAGGAGAAACCTCCTATGTTAGTTCCAGGTTGCCATGGAGGAATGTTTGATCACAACACTATAAGAGTGTTGACCTCATTTCGTATTGTATTTCTTACTCTTGATATTTACTTCAGACAGGTCACAAGTGATAGCTCTAAAGGAGCTTCTCTAATGATTATTTGTGTTATTGCTTTATTATCAAAAGAGTATTATTCTTGCTTGTTTTTTTGTTGACCTTGTTTCAGGTCATAGGTGATAACCCTAAGGAAGCTATAAGTGAAGGTTGTTGAAGACAACATATTATATGAGACATGAAGAAGACTATGTACATGACCATATACACTCATGGACCAAAGAACATGAAGAAGAAGCTATCTCTTGAGATTCAAAGTATCTCATATGAAGATTGATTGAAAGGAGAAGAAGGCTCCAAATATGACCGAACATTAGAACGGGAAGCAGATCTTGTTTGAAGCTAGCTATATATTTCATACTTAGCATTGGTATTCAACACCAAGTATACCTAGTAAGAGATGATGAATTCCTTGTAGACTTAGAAGAAATCGAGAGTAATCCTGATCTCAAAAAGGATCAGATGAAGAGACAACTCCCAGGACTGGGAGACAAATGTCATGAGAAGACTAGATCGTATCTTTAGAAAATTCTAGGAGATATGAAATATCCTGGGAAGATTCCCTTGTTTCAGTAAGAGAGAAGAAAGACAATCAGAAAGACTAGGATATGGATTCCTCCATGAGACTAGAAGAGAATTTATTATTGACATCCAAGATTGATCTATACATATCAAGCATGTTACAAATGTAAAAATCTCGATGTGTGTCTAGAGGATTCTCCCAGCAAGAGGGAGAAGACTATGCTGAGATACTTATTGAAGAAATAGTTCCAGTATTTATGACGACAACCAGAACAACCATGATTCATACATAGTATGAGATGCAGGGGGAGCAATCCCCATATTTAAAATTGATTGGCAGATGGTACAGTAAATTAGTTGGGTCATGGAGACATGACTATGATGAAAGATAGAGTTACCTTGATGAAAGAAGAAGAGATATCTTCAGTATCAATTATTGAGCCACCCTCAGTTTCAGATGAAGCTATTGTCATGATAGAATAAGAGGAGTTACTCTCAAACTTTAGCAGCCACAGTAAGGATGAAGTAGTCATTCTCAGCCTCAGAAGAGCTACAGGTGCAGATTCCTAGTTCTAGAAGGAACAGTTGCAGAAAAAGGAGAGGACATACTCTCATATAATGAGACAGATAGTGCTTTGTAGAGAGCACATAGAGCTAGCACATGATTGTGCATATTGATTTGCAGCTGAGCAAGTGTACTAGATTGGTACAATGTAATGTGAAAATTTGGTTTGAATATAGAAAAACTTAGGTCTGCAGGTTGAAGAAGGATCTATACAATTTGAAGCAAGCTTCTACATCTTGATATAGCAAAATTGACAGTTTCCTAAAGAGCTTGGGATTTACCAAGAGTAAAGTTGATTCTAACCTTCATCTCAAGGTTATGAATGTGAGCCAGTGATGTTACTACTATATGTAGATGATGTATTCTTGACAAGATGGAGAAAATCTCATCACAGATTGTAGAATAATCTCACCACAAAGTTTGATGGAAGACCTAAATGCATTATCTCTTAGGTCTTGAAGCTTGGCAGAACACAAAAAAGATCTTCCTTAACCAAGGGAAGTATGCAATTGAAATCCTAAAGAGATTTGATATGTTGGAGTGCAAGTCCATGAATACACCCATGGAAATGAAGGTGAAGCTTATGGTCGACACTTCATCAGAATTGATTGATGCCACACTGTATAGACAGATCATTGGATCGTTGATGTATCTGACAAACACCAGACCAAATATTTGTTTTTTCATGAAAACCTTGATTCAGTTTCTGGTAGAACCCATACATGTTCACCTAGTTGATGCAAAACATGTGATGAGGTACCTTAAGGGTACATTAGATTGTGGTCTCAACTATGATGGAGATCATGATTTCACACTGAGTAGGTACACTGATTCAGATTGGGCTGGAAGTGTCTCTGACATGAAGAGCACTTCAGGATGTTGTTTCAGTTTGTGATCAGCCATGATCTCATGGTAGAGTAGGAAGCAATCAAGTATTTCTCTCAGTATGTTGTTGTGTGTTCTGCTAGTTGTGAAGCTATATGGCTTCGTAAGTTGTTGACTGGTCTATTCGACCTAGAGATGGAAGAAACCATGATCCTATGTGATAACCAGAGCTACATAAAGATAACAAAGAATCCTATATTTCATGACAAGTCGAAACACAGAGAGATCTAATACCATTACTTCTATGACATGGTGCAGAGAGGCGCCATAAAGCTCCAATATGTTAGCATGGATGAACAAGTTGTCGATGTGTTGAAAAAACCTCTATCTCATGTAAAATTTGAGCACTTTTGAGATAAGATCAGTATAGTCCGAAAGGACCTCCCTTGATAGGGGGAGTAGTGTTGTGCTGATATGCTAGCCTAGTGTTGTTCTTCCATCTTAATTGTTGTGTCGAGATGCCAACCTAGTGTTGTGATTCCATCTTAATTGTTGTGTCGAGATGCCAGCCTAGTGTTGTACTTTCAGCTTAATTTTTGTGTCGAGATGCCAGCCTAGTTTCATGCTTCCAACTTAATTGTTGTGTTGAGATTCCAACTTAATTGTTGATGCAGCTCAATTGTTGTGTTGAGATTCCATCTTAATTGTTGATGCTAGTTTAATTGCTATGTTGAGATTCCAGCTCAATTGTTGATGCCAGCTTAATTGTTGTGTTGATATTCCATCTTAATTGTTGTTGCCAAATGAATTGTTGTGTTGAGATTCCAGCTTAACTGTTGTGTTATGATTCCAACTTAATTTTTGTGCAGTAGCCTCACGTTGTGATGATGTGCCAGCTTCATGTTGTGATGATGTGTTTCCAACCTCGTGTTGTGATGATGTGTTGCCAACTTCATGTTGTGATGCCATCTTCATGTTGAAGACTCTCAGCATAGTGTTGATGTTGATGATGCTCCAACCTTTGTGTTGTGATATTGTTGCTTTTGATGTTGTATTAGCCCTATGATGTTATTGATGATGATGATGTATTAGTGTTATACTAATCCATGTTGATGCAGTTGATGATGATGATTCCACTTCAACTTCTTTCTGAAGATGATGATGATAATGCCACTTCAACCTCTTGCTGAAGATGATGTTGATGATGCCACTTCAGCCTCTTGTTGAAGATGATGATGATGATGCCACTTCAACTCCTGAGTCCTCGATGAAGATGATGATGATGATATTTTTTCACCTTTAATGTTGAAGATGATGATGATGTTACCTTAGCCTCATACCGATGAGGATGATGATTCTACTCCAGCTCCATGCTGTGTTGATGATGTTCCAGCCTCTATGTTGTGTTGATGATGAGAAAAAACTTATGATGATTTATAGATATGTCAGTCAGTGTTCCAAGATGATATTGATGATGTTGTCCTCTCCCCTACCTGATGTTGTTGATGATGTTTTCCTATTTCTCGCCTGATGGCGTTGTAGAATACCCTTCTTGTTAAGGGGGAGTGTTGAAATAATGTAACTGCAAAGTGTATTCTAATTATTATTGTTTTATTATTCATTAGATAAATCCCCTATAGCGGATTGATCATGTCAGTTATTGTAAAATACCAAATCCCCTTTTGCGGATTGGTCAAAACATAATTTTAATAGGCAGAATAAGAAGTTGGCCCCAGAATATATTAAAGGGAGCCCAGAATATATTAAAGGTGGTTATAACCACCCATAAGAAGAAGTTGTCCCTGCCGGTGAAGAGACACCTCCGTCCACACGTGCTAGAGTTGTATAAATAAGGAGGCTAGCACCTCATTTAGACACACAGTCACTTGTTCATTGAGAAGCAAGTTTCAGAGCTGCAGTTGGAGAAGAGAGAGAGAGAGAGAGAGAGAGAGAGAGAGAGACGCATTCTTGGGAGAGGACTTTCTATATTTGTTTGAGTTATCTCTTGGAATTGTATTGGATATCTATAATAAGAAAGTTTTGTTGGGTTTTCTCCCCCATGAGGATTTCCCGAGATAAATGATGGGTCTCTTGTGATTTTTTATTTCTCAGTGATCCTATCTTATTCTATTGTTATCTAGTGAAATGCAAAGAACTCTAATAATAGCTTAAACCTTAACAATAGGGAGGGGGGATATTGAGAGAGGAAGAAAGAGAGTGTGAGAGGGGGAGAGGG
>JASDQU010029222.1:11834-29033 GCA_032191745.1 Picea mariana | reverse complement strand
TCAAATGAGCAATTGCTTGTATAAATTATTGAGAACATAATTAACAACATCAAGGGTTGAAACCTTAGCCTCGTCCCTGAAACTGATTAGTCATAATGTAGTGATTTGGAACCAAGATTAATGTAGAAATGACGTCTACAAGAGATTGAGTAAGTCTTGATTGATTGAGTAACTCAATCAAGATTTATTCAATCAAGGCTTAAACTTGTCTATGGCAAAGCTTATAACTTTATATGGCAAAGCTTATAACTTTATATCAAAAAGTCTTTTTTTTATTTTTTAGAGTCATTAATATAATAAGAGTAGCTAATTCTAACAAAATAACTACATCCGTATTGAGTTAGCTAATCTCAATATCTTTTTACATTTCAAATTCCAAGAGATTACAAAAACCCCTTCTCATTTAGTCTTAGCGGATTCTCACTTCTTCACATCTCTTCGTAGATTCTTACAACTTCTCAGCTTCTTCACATCTTCGTGGCTTCTTGCTTCTTCAAATTGTTATTGCTGGAACATTGTTTACAAAATGGCTGAAAAGTCAGACTATTTTCTCCATGGCGACTCTTTTGATGATACCCTTCTTCATCTATCCACTTCTTGCAAAGATTCTTCTACCCTCCTTCATCTATCCACTTCATTTTCTTGAATCTAGTTCTCCATGTTCTTCACTAACTTCTCTCTTCTCTTCCACCCTTTTCTTGGCTTTACAGCTATTTTAAAAATCACATAACCCACACATCTCATACAAGTGGATTACATAAAACATTTCTTTTTATTTCTTTCTAATACCAAAATAAATCTCACCACCGCCTTTAAAATTAAAATAAACAATTTCTTTTATACAACCTATTTTAGAATTGAATTAAAACACTTAGTTTATTTCTTTATAAAATAAAATAATGAAGAATCTTCCTTTAAAATAATAAAGACATTTTTTTAAATAACAGAGACTCCCTTCTTCGGATTTACTTCATTGTCTCGCTAACCTTGGGTTTAACGCTCGAGACGTCCTTGTCTTGCTTGATATTGCAACCCCTTCTTAATCGCTCCATGTTGACCAACGATTCTTCGCTCCACAACGGCTAGGGCTAGGGAAAAAGTTGAGCCGACTCTCCAATTCCAGCGAATGACAGCTCTAGGCGGCTTTCTTCTCCGGTTCTAGTGAATGGCTCCAGCGATATAGCTCTGGGCAGATCTCTATTGGGTACTTAGTCTTTCTCTGACGGTTATCGTTCCACGTCTAATGCACTGCCATAATCATCCGCTACCGCCTGCAGCTACATCCATGGTGTCAACCACATCGAAATATAATATGGCGTCCTCGTTTTGGGGTCATACCATTCATCAATACTATCATAGAACTTTTTATCAAAAGGCCATCAGACCTTTATCTTCCGTCCAATTAACTTCTCATCTTCTCCGGTCCTCTGGTCCCTTCGACAATCGTCTCCAGTGCCGAGACCCTATTTTTTTGCAGAATTCCTCCGCCACCTGTTACGATTTAACGATTTCGAAAATGCATTCTCTCTCGCAATTCTTTGGCAAAAAATGATGAAACGTTACAGAGATAATCAAGCGAGTTAAGACAATTTTATAATTTATTTATGTAACATTCGCAGTGTCCCACCATACTCTCAAGCTTCTTGCTGACTGTAATCTTCTTGCAGACACGGATTTCTTTATCTCTCAACAACATCCTTTATTGTAGATATGCGATACCCTTGCATTGCTCTTCTCCACATTCTTCACTGCCTTCTATATACCTAGGTCCCTGGGCCGTCCAGTGATGGAGTGAGGTCAAGGCCAAGGTCTTCTCTGATACCATGTAAAGGAATACACAGACACAGATACTGTAACGCACATCTGATACCATGTAAAGGGAATACACAGAAACAGATACTGTAACGCACAACATTATTGATGTGTACTGTATATTAATATGAACTTATAGTTATAGAACAACCAACTCACTGTAACGACGGTAAATATATTAATTAAAAATGTAATTAGGTTATTTTCCTTAACACCTAGAAGCGGTTTGACATTTTCTTAGTTGGCGGTTCTTTGCTCTTCTCTTCTCGTTTTTCCCCCATCCCCTTCAACGACCTTATTGCAGGCCTCCTTTTATCACAAAATTCAATGGGCCTGGATAGGTTCTCGGCCTAGTTCGTTTAGGTTTGTTCTTTTGGGAGCCCGCCCTTTATTCATTGTTCCTTTCTTCTCAGCATTGTTCTTGAAGTGTCCCATAGCTATCTCCTTCCCTTGCTGCCAAGCCTTTGGTACTCTGTCACGAGGTTGTGGGTTTAATTTTCATTGGGTACTTCGGTCTTCTCATGCGGGGAGGAAATCCCACATTTCCCTCGCTTAGATCCAAGTGGTGAAAGAAATTAGAAGTGGTAGGAAATACACAATCACTCAGGCCCAGGGAAACCCTTGGAAAAATGATCCAACGATTATTTTGTCCTTCACTGTGAGGGGAGTAAGGGAGAGACTCTAAGATAAATGCTCTAAAAATGCTTGTTAGCTCCAAGAAGCCAGATTTCATTTTATTACAAGAAACGATGTACAGTGGAGAAAAAGCTCTTGAGTTTTGCAGGCCCAGCTCAAGAACTTGCCTTCTAGTTTTGTTGACTCAGTTGGCCTCTTTGGGGGTTTGTTGTCTACTTGGAGCCCAAAGCTCACGGCCTTAAACTCATCGACATTTCCTTTTGGTATTGTAGTAGACTTGAAGGATCCTAGTTCTGATTGTTCATTCAGAATTATTATTGTTTATGGCCCTTATGCTTACCGATCTCATATTGGAACGACCTTAGCAACAACATGCTTCTTTCTGTGAGTAAACTCATAGTTGGAGGGGACACGAACTTCACACTTTCTCTTAAGGAGGTATGGGGTGATTGCCCAAGGTTTGATCCCCAAGAAGGATTTTTCTCCCACTGGATAGAATCCAATCACTTGATAGATTTAATGACCCAAAAGCTCTCCTAGAAAAAAAAAAATGGACAAAACAGGTAAAGCTCTTGTGGCTAAATGCGTAGATCATTTTTTGATCTCAGAGGATATGACAGAAGGTCTGTGGGTACTCAGGTCAAAGATTCTAGTTAGTGGGCAATTGGATCATATGCCAATTTCCTTAGAAGTGATCCCAAAAGCCGCTATGCCCCTGACCCCTTTTAAGTTCAATCATAGATGGTTAATGGAGGAAGACTACAAAAACTTATCTCATTATGTATGGAGACTATTAGAGAATGTAAGGGACAGCTTGTATATGTTCTAGTTTGCTTAAAATATGGCCAGGGAAAAGAAAGAATCTATTTCTTGGGCCAAAAAACATAATGCGAGGGTTGAAGCTCTCCTGTAAAGTATAGAAGAGCACATTGGGAAATTGATGATTGAAAATTCAGCTTCTTCTCTTTCCTTAGAGGAAGAATTGATCCTAAGTGATCTCATGAAGAAAAGGAAATATCTACTAGAATAAGAGGAAGCCCAATGGTGCTTAAAAAGTAGAGCCATCTGGCTAAAGGAGGGAGATAATAACTTGAATTTTTTTCACAATTTTTCTAACCAGAGACGAATCCATAACTCTATTATGGAAATCAAAGACTCAAATGACATTCAGGCTTCTACTTTTGAAGGAATTATGAATGATGGTAAATAATACTTCTCTCAATCTTCAAAATCCCTCATGTTTGTCCCATTTCCAAAATCCTTAAAGTGGTTAATGTCATTTCTAGATAAATTACATAGGATATGAACCTTTCCCTTCAAGAAGTTGTCTCAGAAAAGGAGATTATGACAACTCTCTCCTCTTTTCAAAAATGCGGAAGCCTTCGTCTAGAATCTCTGAGAAGATTTTGGGACTGTTCAACAAACTATTTTTTTCCCTCATCCCAAGGAAGAAATCCTCGAAAAAATTTGATTACTTCCATCCCATTTCTTGTTGCAACCTCATCTATAAGCTTATCTATATAATTATTACTAATCATCTAAATACCTTCCTCAATGATCTCATTTCTGAAGAGAGGTTTGATTTCCTTTTTAAAAGACAGATTCATGATGTTGCCTCCATAACCTAAGAGGCACTCCATTCCATCAAAACCAAAAACATTCTTGCACTGATCATGGAACTTGATTTATCCAAATCCTTTGACATAGTGAATTGGACCTTTATCCATCTCACTCTGATTCAAATGGGGATGAATCTACCCTTGGTAAATTGGATCCTAGCTTGCACTGGATCTTCTTCATTTGTTGTTTTAATCAATGGCTCTCCCTCCTCCTTTTTTCACTCATCTGGAGGCATTCATCAGGGGTGCACGTTGGCTCCTTCCCTGTTCTTAATTATTGTGGAAGGTATCCAATTGGTAAAGTAAGCTCAAAGAGAAGGAAAACTTAGAGGTCTCAAGATCGCCCCCCATAAATTATATTTCATTCTTTTCATTGATGATCTAATTCTCTTCGCTGCAGGTTCTATGCAGGAATTTTTAATTCTCAAAAATATTCTAGAGGAATTTTTTGAAGCTTCTAGAATGCAAATCAATTTTCAGAAATCAACTCTTTTCTCTCATGAAATCTCAAAAGAATTTTTGACCCTAGTGGATGTGATCTTACTGGATATATTGTCATTGATGTCAACAATGGGCGATCATTATGATGTGATGATGAGTTGTTATGAACAACATGCAAAGGAATCTACCAAAAAACTCAAAAGGGAAAGCGCATTGTAGAAACACGATCAGGATTGAAATCCCCACAGTAAAACTACAAAAGAATCGAGGAAGACTCATGTCCACTAATGTAGATTTTGGGAGTTACAGAGGAGGACCGTTAGATCAAAATCCGATTAAGTCATGACCATCAGATCTCACTAAGGGAATATCAATGACGAGGAACCATTGCAGATGCAAGGGTTGAGTTAACAATCGTGCAAGTTTCAGTTTCAAAATCCACACCAACCGTTGATCGTCACTTGCTAATAGATCTACGGTTGGCATCGGTTCTACTACCCTAGAGCCCTAGGGTAATGAATAGCCAAATACTTGAAGTGTGGAACTCCTTTCTGCCTAATCCCATGGTCATTGTTCCTGTTATTATGAAAAGCTATCAAGCAGAGAGTGCTAATACACACTCCAAAATAATTTACTCCGGGAGAGCTACAAGACTGCAAAGTCCAAAGTCCCGAAACTCCGAATTCCCAAAGTGAACGAGAATTGTCCACTCAAATCAAGTCACAGCCGTCGATTTGTTTGAAACCTCTCAACAAGACAATATTGTCCATCTACGGAAGAACAAATATCAACCATCTAATCTACATCGATGAAATGCACTTTGGAAGGTTAAATGATTGCAAAGTCCCGAAGGCCAAAATAAATCTCGACCATTGATCTAAGATTTGATCACAATCGTTGGATCAAGGATTCATATGAACCCATGACTAGGAGGAGGACATATGCCACATCAAGATATCCACGTTAGCAAGGACATGTTGCGCAATCAGATGGTGAAAAGTTTCTAGGTTCAGTTGGCACTTTAGGTTACGTAAGTCACGAATCTAAGTGACACGTGGCAGTCACTCAGCCAGTGCCAAGTTAGCAGTGACGTCATCAAGTTATGTCACTCCAAGAGTTTTTCCTTTGGGGGAAACCAACGTCTACCATCAACAACTACCCTAAGCATCAAAGGTCAAAGTTAATGCTAACCATTGATCTAAGATCCTCTGAATTCTCACATGACTGTTAGATAAAAAAGTAGTGGAAAGATGACGTAATCACTCCCATGTTGACCACTTCGGTGCTGACCAACTCTGATGGAAATTAGAACAACAATTACCTAGACCTTCGAAGTCTCAAAGTCCCAAAGTAAATAGTGGTCGTCCATATCAACCTTTGATTAAATCATAGTCGTTGGATTAAGAAGTAGAAGGATAGTGTAAGGATCAAATCTAGACCATTTATTTGGTTCTGAGAATCATGCTAACCATTAGATCAATACTTGTGAGAGGTAACTACTTTGGGGAGTTGAAACTCCAGAATATTGGATGAGAGAGAAAATGATTGAAGGTCAAAGTCCTGAGGACTAGATTCCAGCCTTCGATCATAGGTTACAAACACATAAAGCTATGTAGCACTAAGAACATTGCTTAAATTAACAAGCCCATGGTTTATGCATATGGTCAGATGTAAATGGTTTGAAGGAAGCGCCTCTGCAGAATTCAATTTCTGCAATATTCACAGAGACATGGAATCCAGTTAAAAGAAATCAATCCATACATGTGATCGATTTATGAAATTCACTCTCACTAAATTAAAAAGACTTAACAATAATGTTTGAATAATAATAGAGATTATTGTTAATTTAAAATGAAGAGGTGCGATGGTACAAACAAAGGGACACAATACTTCATAACTCACACCAGTTGGAAGATTACGTAAATGAAGAAGAATGGTGAGAAGAAAGTGTCTTTGTAGTCCATATTAGAAGATAAAAATAGAAGCAGAGTCCAAGAAGAAGAACTGATGATTTTTATGAAGTGAAGGTGGAAGAGAGGATCACAAAATGATTCATATCTTTTACTAAGTAAGTGTAATCTAAGGGAGTTGGTTCTTCTTGGGGTTGGTGCCCTACAGACAAGGGAGTTGGTTCTTCCTGGGGTTGGTGCCCTAAAGACAAGGGAGTTGGTGCTTCTTGGGGTTGGTGCCCTAAATACAAGGTAGTTGGTGCTTCCTAGGGTTGGTGCCCCCAAAAAACAAGGGAGTTGGTGCTCCCTAGGGTTGGTTCCCTGAAGAAGGGGATTTGTGTCTTCGAGAGTTGGTGCTCTAAAAATGATTGGTGTCCTTCACTATTCTTCATAAAAGCTTTGTAATTCCTATTAATTATATTTATATAATTGATTTTGCAAACAAGTCCATTGTTGATATATTGTGGTAATTAACAAAATATAAAAATAACTGCTAATTGTTGAAAAAGGGTAATACTGATTCAACCCCCCTCTCAATATTCCAACAATTGGTATTAGAGCGGCTGCCTTCAACACAATCTAAAAAATGGAAGGTAGATCCCAAAGATGGATCAACAAGAGGGAATGTCTAACAACAAAGAACCATTGTTCAATGGAGGTGGCTATGCTCTATGGAAAATAAGAATGAAAAAATTCATGTTGGCTCTTGGTTTTGATATCTAGAAATCTATTGTAGATGGTTATATTGCACCAACTACTCCACCCAAAGATGTTGTAGGAAAGAAATCCTGCATTGACAACTCAAGAGAAGATATTGCAATTCTAGGAGGGTTGATGAATTATATATGTGTGAAGGTTATGCATTATAATTCATCCAAAGAAATCCAGGACAAATTGGAGGTTGTATATGAAGGAGATATCAAAGTCAAGGAAGCCAAAATATAGACCTATAGAACTCAGTTTGAAAATATGAAAATGAAAGAATAAGAGAACATTGTTGAATACTTTCATAGGGTAGATGAAGTGGTTAATTCAATCAGATAAGCATGAAAAGAACTTACATATGAACCTATTATGCAAATGATACTAAGGTCATTACCTATGAGATATGATGCCAAGATTTCTACAATTGAAGATAGGATTTATCTTGACACACTTACAGTTGATCAACTTCATGGAATTTTTACAACATATGAAATGAGAATAGGGAATGATAAATAATCAAAAAGAGAAAAAGCCTCTAAAGCATATAAAACAAACATTAGGCAGAAGCAAAATATCAATGACGAGTTATCATATATATTTGATGAGGAAAGTGCCAATTTCATAAAGAAACTCAAGAAAGGGACATGGAAATACAAATGAAAGATCCCTCTAATATGTTTCAACTGTGGAAAAATTGGACACTTTGACAATAAACATTTCTATCCTAAGAAGGAGGAAAGTGATGATTAAAGAACCTTCAAAAATCAAAAGAAAAACAAAACTAATAATAAAAAGAAGTTCTACAAGAAAAATAAAACATTCTTTACCCAAGAAAACAGTAGCTCATCAGAAGAAAATGAAGAAGATGAACCAGAGCTTCTATTTATAGGAATAAAAACTCAATATTATAAACATTCGGAAGATGAATAAGAAGGAAACTTCGAAGAAGAAATCCTTAGTGTAATTGAATAACTAAGAAAAACTAAAAAACAAAACAGGGTACTAAGGGAAGAGCTTCTAGAGATTAAAGAAGCTACTAAATCAAGAGAAAGGGAAGTTTACAAAACCATCAAAGAGTCAGAAAAAATCATCAGTGATTTGAAGTCCCAACTCTTGGAAGCTAATAAAATTGAAGAATTAATTTTACAACAATTTAATGATAAAAAACAAGTATGTGAGAAACTAGAAGTTGAGATTAAGCTGTTAAAAAGTGAAATTGAGAAATAAAAGAAGGGATCTCAATTTGGAAATAGTTCAAAGATCTTGGATGAAATTCTTAGTAGTCAAAGGTCACCAAACAATGATACTGGTTTGAGATACACCCAAGACTCAACTTCTAGATCACAAGGATCTGTCAAGAAACCAATCAGTTACGTAGATGCTCTGAAAAACTCGTTAATAAAAGAAGATAATTAGGAAAAGATGATACCATTGAAAATATTGTTACACATAAATAGATATCAATACTCCCTACTAGAGTAAAACATGAAAATAAAAATACAACCATCAGAAGGAATCCCCCTAAATATATATTTATTGGATATTGTTACCCTTGCAATAATTTTGGACATAAGCCAGTAAACTGCAAAGCTTATGGACAATACAATCGTAGAAATGTCCAAAGATATAAGAACAATAAGTACAATACAGAGAAGATAAAATATAACTCATTTTATCCTTTTCAAAACTTCAACAGTGAATGCCAAAAATACAACAACTATGGTCATAAAACTAGTGAATGTAGATTGCCAAAATATGATAAAAAGACAAATATTTCCAATAATAAAAAAAATATGGAAGAAAAAGAAAACATAGTGTAATGTAGCCTTATATGAGAAAAATAAAGGATGTCAGTGGTATATAGACAATTGATGTTAAAAACACATGACTGGATATCAAAGAAAATTTCTCAAGTTGAACAAGAAAGGAAAGGGAAAAATGACTTTTGGAGAGAACATGTCAGCCAAAATACTTGGAAAAGGCACTGCTAGTTTAGGAAATAATAAAACCAAAGCAGAAGATGTATTTCTGGTAGAAAATCTCAAACCCAATATCCTAAGTGTAAGTCATACATGTGATCAAGGTCACATACTTACTTTTGATTCTAAAAAATGTGAGATCAGGAAAAAGGACACTGGAAATCTAGTGGCAGTTGCACCACGAACATCTAGCAATGTGTACATCCTTAATATAGATGAAAAAAAAATGGTTTTTAAGCCAAATTGATGAAAGATGGCTATGGAATAGAAGGTTGGGACATTTAAGATTTGACAACTTGATCAAATCCAATGAGAAAGAGGCAGTTAGGGACCCGCCAAAAGTGAGTTACAACCTTCAAATTCTATTTGTAAACATTGTCAAATAGGAAAGAAAACAAGAGTTAGGTTTAAAACAAAAGAGAATTCTACAAAAAAACCATTAGAACGTATTCACAAAGATCTATGTGGACCAAATAGAACCAAAATTACTTATGGTGAATAGTATTTTATGTTGATTGTTGATGATAACATAATATTGACCTGGGTATTCTTTTTAAGAGAAAAATCAAAAGGCTCTGAGAATTTTAAAACATACAAAGCCCTTGTAGAAAATGAAACAGATCTAAAAATTAAATGTATGAGATTGGATAATGGAGGATACTTCACCTCTAAAGAGTTTATTAAATTCTGTGAAAATCATGGTATCAAAAGAAAATTTTCATCTCCCAAGACTCCTCAACAGAATGGAGTGGTAGAAAGAAAAAATAGAACAGTTGAAGAAGCTACAAGTACCATGATAAATGAAGCTAGGCTTCCAAAAAAATTATGGAGAGAAGAAATCTACGCAACAATCCACATACTTAATAGATCTCAGTTGATACCTAACCATGAAAAAACCCCTTATGAACTACAATTTGGAAGGACAACATCTGTAAAGCACTTTAGAACCTTTGTAATTAAATGTTACATAAATAATGATGAAGATAACCTAGGAAAGTTTGATCCAAGATCTAATGAAAGAATATTCTTAGGATATTCATCTAATAATAAATCATATAGATGTTATAATCTTAGACTACTAACGATAGTGGAAAGTGCCAATGTAAAAATAGATGATCTAAAAAAGAGCATATCCCAAGACATTCATTAAAACTCTCAACAAGAAGATGATGATGTAAAATCTCAACAAGAAGATGATCATGTAGAATCTTAGAAAGAAGATGATAATCATGAAACACATAAAAATGAACCACATACTGATGAATAAGACAACGAAGAAACACCCTTGCCAAGAGCTCCATCAAAAAGAGTTCAAAAGAATCATCCTTAAAGTCATATTATTGGAGATAAAAATGCAGGAGTGGAAACAAGAAGGAGACTTTCTTTTGAATCAGAACAAGAAATGTTATACCTATTAGAACCTAATTCAGTTAAAGAAACTAGAAAAGTAAAGATTGGATAAAAAAAATGAATGAAGAACTAGACAAAATAGAGAAGAATCAGACTTGGGAACTAGTTCCAAGACCCAAGGACAAGAATGTGATAGGGACCAAGTGGATATTCAAGAAAAAACTAAATGAAAATGGAGAAATTATTAAAAACAAATTCAGATTAGTTTGCAAAGGATATTCCCAAGTGAAAGGTATTTATTTTGAAGAGACTTTTTCTCCAGTAGCAAGACTTGAGGCCATCAGAATGTTCCTGGAATATGCATGCTTCATAAATTTCAAAATCTATCAGATGGATGTCAAGTCAACATTCCTTAATGGAACATTAGAATAAGAAGTCTATGTTGAGAAACCAGAAGGATTCATGTTATCAGAAAATTAGGACTATGTGTGCAAGCTAAAAAAGGCCCTGTATGGTCTTAAACAAGCCCCCGGAGCATGGTTCTCTAGGCTTGATAAATACCTACAAAAATAAGGATATAATAGAGGGACTACTGACAAAAACCTATACATCAAAATTGAGGATCAAAACATGATTGTTGTGGTGGTACATGTAGATGACATCATATTTGGGAGTAATATTACTACACTAAGAAGAAAATTTGCAACCAAAATGCAAGAACTTTTTGAAATGTCTATGTTGGGAAAATTGTCATTTTTCTTAGGTTTACAAGTAAATTAAACAGAAAATGGAATATTTGTTTCTCAAACCAAATATATCAAGGAAATGCTGAAGAAATTTCAAATGGAAGACAATAAACATATGAGTACTCCCATGGTCACTGGATGTAAACTAATCCTAGAAGACGACTCGCCAAAAGTGGACCAAATGATGTATAGATCAATGGTTGGAAGTTTTCTTTATTCAATAAGAAAAATTTCTTTATTCAATAAGAAGTTTTCATGCAGGTTGTAGGAATCATGGGGAGATTTCAATATGCACCTAAAGAAATTGACTTAAAACAAGTAAAAAGAATATTCAGATATCTTCAAGGCACCCTAGAACTTGGATTATGGTATCCAAAATATAAAGACTTCAATCTAACCACAGATACTGATGCAGATTGGGCTAGTAGAATATATGATAGGAAAAGCACCGATGGAGGAGCATTTTTCTTAGGAAAAAGTATGGTAGCATGGTCAAGCAAGAAACAAAAATCCACATCACTCTCTAAAACAGAGGCAAAATACATTGTTGTTGTATCCTTCTGCACACAAGTTCTTTGGATGAAGCAAACTTTAGGAGATTTACAAATAAGATATGATAATCCCATTACTATTAATTGTGATAACACTAGTGCCATAAGAATATCTAAAAATCCAGTAATTCATTCTAAAACCAAACACATCCCAAGTAAATACCATTTCCTAAGATATCAGGTTACCCGAAAAATAGTTAAAATAGTGTATGTAGACACCAAAGAACAGATTGCAGAAATTTTCACAAAACCTTTTCCCAGGAGTACTTTTGAAAATCTTCGACAGAAATTAGAAGTAATTCAAAAACCTCATTAAAAACCATAAAATCGTATTAGAAGGGGCACGTGGTTAGGGGGAGCATTGCCATAGGAGGAGCAAAGAAATATCCCCTCTGCCATTGTTGTCAAACGGGAAGGAAATTGATAAGAGAAGAAATTTCAAAAAGAAAAAGGTTTTCATCAATGATAAAGGGAGATATTACTGGACATATTGTCATTGATGTCAACAGTGAAATATCATTATGAAGTGATGATGAGTTGTTATGAACAACATGTAGAGTAATCTACCAAAAATATCAGAAGGGAAAGAGCATTGCAGAAACGTGATCAAAATTGAAATCCCCACAGTAAAAATACAAAAGAATCGAGGAAGAATCCTGTCCAATGATGTATATTTCTGGAGTTACGAGGAGGACTATCAGATCAACATCTAATTAAGTCCTGATCGTCGAATCTTAGTAAGGGAATATCAATGGCGGGGAACCATTGTGGATGAAAGGGTTGAGTTAACAATCATGAAAGTTTCGATTATGAAATCCACAATGATCATCGATTGTCACCTACCAATGGATCTACAGTTGGCATCAGTTCAACTACCCCAGAGCCCCGAAGTCATGAATAACCAAATACCCAAAGAGCGAGCTCCTTTGTGCCTAAGCTCATAGTCATAGCTCCTGGTCTTATGAAAATATATCAAGCAGAGAGTGTTAATATGCACTCTGATAGAATTTACTTTGGGAGAGTTGGAAGACTACTAAGGTCAGAGTCTTGAAGCTCTGAATTCCCTAAGTGAACGAGAACCGTCCACTCAAATCAACTCATGGATGTCAATTTGTTTGAAACTTTTGGACAAGATAGTATCATCCATCTATGAAAGAATGAATATCGACCATCTGATCTACTTTGGCGAAATGCACTCCTAAAGGTTGAATGATCGCAAAGGCCCAAAGTCCTGAAGGAAAAAATAAATATGGACCATTGATCTAAGAGATGATCAGAGTCGTTGGGTCAAGGATTCATATGAACCCACGACCAGGAGGAGGATATGTGCCACATCAGGAGATCCATGTCAACAATACCACGTCAGCAAGGACACGTGGCACATTCATATGGTGACAAGTGTCTAGGTCCAGTTGGAACTTTAGGTTACATAAGTCACAAATCTAGGTGTTACATGGTAGAAAATCGTCTAGTGCCAAGTCAAAAATGACATCAGCAAGTTATGTCACTCTGAGAGTTTGTCCTTCAGGGGAAGCCAACATCTACCATCAACAACTACCCGAAGCACTGAAGGCCGAAGTCAATGCTAACCATTGATCTAAGATCCTCCAGATTATCACATGACCATTAGATCAAAATGTAGTGGAAAGATGATGTAAGAACTCCCATGTTGACCACTTCGGTGCTGACCAACTCTTGTGGAAATTAGAACAACAATTACCTAGAACTTCGAAGTCCCGAAGTAAATATTGGTTGTCCATCTCAACCTTTGATTAAATCATATCCATTTGATTAAGCAATGGAAGGATAGTGTAACGATCACAACTAGACCATTGATTTGGTTACGAGAATCATGCTAACCATTAGATCAATCATTGTGAGAGTTAACTACTTCGGGGAGTTGAAACTCCAGAAGATTGGATGAGAGAGAAAATCCCCGAAGGCCAAAGTCCAGAGGACTAGGTTCGAACCCTTGGTCTCGGGTTATGAACACATAAAGCCATGTAGCACTGGGAACGTCGCTTAAATTAATAAGCACGTGGTTTATGCATATGGTCACATGTAAATGGTTTGAAGGAAGCACCTCTATAGAACTTGATTTCTACAATATTTGCAGAGACATGGAATCAAGTTAAAAGAAATCGATCCATACCTGTGATCGATTTATGAAAATCACTCTCACTAAATTAAAAATCCTTCACAATAATGTTTGAATAATAATAGAGATTATTGTTTATTTGAAATGAAGAGGTGTGATGGTCCAAACAATGGGACACAATACTTCATATCTCACACCATTTGGAAGATTATATAAATGAAGAAGAATGGTGAGAAAAAAAGTGTCTTTGTAGTCCAGATCAGAAGATCAAAACATAAGCAGAGTCCAAGAATAAGAGCTGATGATTCGTATGAAGTGAGGGTGTAAGGGAGGAGCACAGAAGGATTCATATCCTTTACTAAGTAAGTGTAATTTAAGGGAGTTGGTTCTTCCTGGGGTTGGTTCCCTACAGACAAGGGAGTTGGTGATTCCTGGGGTTGGTTCCCTAAAGACAAGGGAGTTGGTGCTTCCTAGGGTTGCTGCCCCAAAAAAATAAGGGAGTTGTGCTTCCTAGGGTTGGTTCCTTGAATAACGAAATTTGTGTCTCCTAGAGGTGGTGCTTTAAAAAGGATTGGTGTCATTCACTATTCTTTATAAAATCCTTGTAATTCCTATTAATTATATTTATATAATTGATTTTACAAACAAGTCCATTGTTGATCTATTGTGGTAATTAACAAAATATAAAGGTAACTGCTAATTGTTGAAAAAGAGTAGTATTGATTCGCCCCCCCTCTCAGTATTCCAATAGATATTCCCTTTTATAATAAAAGGACTAGATGATGGATTCAAGTACCTTGGCTTCATGGTGAAACTGAACTCAAATAACTATGGAGATTGGCTATGGATGGTCAAAAAAATTCAGGCACACCTATCAAATTGGGTTCACATATGGCTATCTAGAGGTGGTAGACTATTTCTTTTCAATTCAGTATTAAGAAACATCCTAGTGTATTAGGAAACCATCGCCAAAGTTCCAAGTGACATACTCACAAAAATACAAAAGGTATGTTTCCATTTTTTGTGGTGCAGGAAAAGAGAATTTGGGGGAATTCCTTTATTCAAATGGATTTATGTTGCGATGCCAAATGAGCTCAATGGTTGGGGTGTCAAGAATATGAACTGGTTTTGTAAATCCCTCATGAAAAATGTCTATGGAGGCTAGTCTGCAACTCAATGTTGTGGGGAATAATCCTGAAATTCAAGTACATGGGGAGTAAATTGGTGGTGGAATGATTTAGATACTCGATAAAATACACAAATAACAACTCGATTGGATTGAAGGAAATGGTGGAATCCTTTCCAATTATTGAAAAATGGCTAATATGGCAGGTTCATAATGGTTAAAGTGTCATAATTGGAGAGGACCCTTGGGTCAATGCAGGATATGACTTCAAACTTTCCAAGGAATTCATCTCTCGCTTTCATGATCATGGTGTTTACTCTCTATGGGATGCATACATCATAGAAGGTATTTTTTTAGGAAGAAATGCTTGGAAATAGAATGTTGCATTGGATTTGGAAGGTGATAATATTGAGTAATGGAACAATTTCATTGAAAATTTGTATGAACACTTAATAGTGCTCAACAAGAATGAAGAATATTGCTTAGTTTGGGCCAAAAACAAAAAAATTGGAACTTACACTGTAAAAATTGGTTATCTCTTGCTTGTAGAAAATGATTTTGAAGATGATAAAAAATGGTGGTGGAGGTATGTCTGGAGAGCCAATGCTCCATTGAAATAAAATACTATGATGTGTCTCTCTATTGAAAAAAAAATATTGACTTGGGACAATAGATTAAAGTGTCGTTGGATCGGGCCCAATTGGTGCGCCTTAAGCAAATCGAAGGCTGAGACCGTTTTGCATATTTTTTTACTTATGTCAGTACTCCCAACAAGTCAGTGTGAAGGTATCTAAGCAGCTGTTAGAAATTGGCATTGAATTAAATGGTTCTTTACTCGATTGGTTAAATTATTGGTCAATGGATCTTGGATCCCAATGTCTCATGTCACTATTTTTTTTCTTGGTATATTTTGTATGGTCGGCTTGTAATCAACATATATTTGAAGAAAATTTTATCTCACCATCAACAACAACATCCTTGATTGTTAATATCTCCTCTAAATTCAAATGTGAGGAGAAGGCCTCAAAAAAAAAAAAACAAGGTCACTAGACTTGAGATTGATAAGAAAATCCATTGGGGATTTTTTTATGGCACCTGTCAAGGTCACTCAACTAAATGTCAGGGAGGTGTTGTTCTCTTTATATTTGACTCCTATTTATTCAAAATTTGGTATGCGCTAGGTGGAGAAACCAACACAAAAATAGAGCTTTCGACCCTCTGGGCTATCTTAGTTCATGTTACATCCTTAAATCTAAAAAGACATTGAAATATTTAGGGACTCGTAGGCTTTAGTAGACAGGGTAAAAGGTAAAAACCAGATGCAGGTTTTAAGAGCGATGAATTTAATGGAGCAGATCCAATCTTTTCTTTCCTCATTGGAATGGTTCTCAATTAACCATGTTCCTAGAGATCTCAATAAGCAAGTTGAAAAACTCTCCAAGGAATCTCTCGAGCTAGATAAAGAAGACTTTATATTATAGGAATTCTTTGAAGACCACCTCTATGAAGAAATGAATTACAGGATATAGTTCTCTTTTTTGTTTTTGTCTGTATGTAGCACTAATACTGTAATGAAGGTGTTGTGCACAAAACTGGCTAGAAAGTGCACTAGGAAATATAGAGGTATAGTAATGTTTTGGAAAGACCGGAGAAAGATGTAATGAAAGTTTCAGGAGAGACTGTTCGAAATATCTATATTCACTTTTTTGTTGAATATAAATTTTTTTCTTGCTTGGAAAAAAAATTAAGCTTTTACAAATTATGTACTTTGAAAATGTAATAAAACATAGTTTAATATATAATTAATGTAAGACAATAACTCTTGAAGATAAGCTCATTAACAATTGTATGAAGGGATTGAAGGAGAATGCTGGTCCATTTTATAGCTATTTAAAATTGATTGCAAATTAAAAATGGGCACGTACTTATACTTGTTGCATATTTCTTGTCGTATTTAATCCAAGTCATTTTGAAATTATTATTATGAGAGTCAAGAAATCTAATACTTACAGGGACAAATAAATCTAAAATTTCAAGGGACAATTAATTCACATTTATGTTCTAAAACTACACCTCCTTGCATAATTTTTTATGTGAATATGTAACATTGGAAATTCTTAATTAAAACACCGAACCAAGAGTAGAAGAAACAAGGGAAACAAATTAATTGGCTGGAGTTACAAATAT
>JASDQU010029222.1:0-11702 GCA_032191745.1 Picea mariana | reverse complement strand
AATTTACTATTGTTGGCATTTTTCGGGTCCTAAACTTTCGGGGCCATTTTGAGTACCTAAATGACATTTTTCCATGATCGAGAACCTCAATAATTGTTTAAGGCATGATTGAGCCTATAAAATGATTATATTCATCAATACCTTTCAAACGAGCTATCGTGTTCCCAAAACAGATATTGTATGCAAAAGTTATGACCCTGGGAAGTTGATGTACTAACTTACCCCAACGGGGCCTACATGACTTTTGGTGTTTCATCTCCTAGGGTTAGGTTTTTGGATGTCTAGGGTTTTGGCATTCATGTTTATTTTAAAATGAATTTTAGAGCCTCATTGTACTCATATTATTGTGAATGAGAATAGGCGTCACATCTCTTCTTAGAGATAAGCTATCACAATTCTAGCAAGCTTGTTTTCAATCTGCATTTTATAGTTTCAACATATTTCTTATTTAATAGAAGTCAAGTTTTAATGCATCTCTATTGTTATTCACTGTGTCTCTGTGTTAATATTATAAATATGTGTTTTCATTTTGTTCCATTCATAAATCGATATCAGTGGTATCAGAGCGGTCTGCTCCTTGTCATTTTTTTAGTGCATGTCCTCGATGCGGTCAAGGTATAGAGAGTTGGGTCTCAAGATTGTTTCTCTTGAGAAAAACTACTCTCTCACAGCCAAGAAATCATCCATCACAGGAAAAAAGAATGACGACAAGACATGTCATTCTTTCAAAATGTTTCTCGAGGAATACCTTGAGCAACATACGAACAAGATGATGGACAACTTTGTACAAATCCTTTGACGACTGCTGACAAGCGACATATCCACCTCAAGTGGAGGCACCGTCCCCTTCAAGGTGAAAATCAATTTTGATATTCCTATATTTGAAGGTAAAATAGATGTGGATGTCGTAGATAACTGGTTAAACCTTCTAGAAGGGTATTTTTTTGTCCACAACTTTTCTGATAGAGAAAATATTACATTTTCACTCCTCAAGGCCATCCCCCATGTCAAAGATTAGTGGGAGAATTTTTGTGAGAAAGGGTAAATAGAGGGATCCACATCATTTGTAGTTGCAACCACTTGGGGTTCCTTCATGGATTATATTAAGGAACAATACTACCATGTTGGAAGTTATGATGACTTGTATATAATATGGACCACACTACGACAGGAAAGAGACCAAACAGTGCCAGAGTTCACCAATGTCTTCCATACCTTGCGCACTAAGCTAGGTATCAAAGATTTTGAGTGACATTTGGTGATCATGTACCACAAAATTCTACATAGATACATCCATATAGAAATGGAGTTCTTGAACATATCATCCTTGGGCGTGAATTATCGATATGTTGTCAAAATCAAGCAAAAGCTTAAATAAAGGACAAGACAGTTTGGGTATAGGAACTCCTCACAACAAAAGCAGGGAAAGGGAAGCCCCAACCTGCAGAACACAGGATGAGAAAACATTGGAAACCTCGAGACAACCAATCCAAGTTGCAATCAAATAAGGACAATGGAAAGATGAAGAAATATATCGAGAAGTGTTGCAACTTCCATAAGATCCCCTGGCATAACACTATTGATTACCACTTAAAGCAATCATTGGTGTCTGAGGTGAAAACCTATGAATAAAATGTGGGTTCCAAATCTGAGTCATAATTAGAAAAGGGGAGACAGATCATTGACACAAAACCTAGTGCCAAAGTTGCTACCACCAAGATCTAGCCTAATGAATCTGATGAGCCAGAGGAAGGCGAGCGTCTCTTTTATTCACATATGTGGGTGAAATCCACTCTACTACACTTCATCATTGATAGTGGTAGCCAGAAGAACCTCATCTCAGCAGAGGTCATCAATTTGCTAGCCCTACTGACAACACCGCACCCACATCCCTACACCATCGGATGGCTCCATCAAGAAAGTGATTTTCGCGTCAACCAATAGTGTCGCCTGCTTTATGACATCAAGCCATTCAAATATGAGGTATTGTGTGATGTTATTTTGGGACAACCTTATTTATGGAAATTCCATGTTGTATATGATTATAGTACTTGTAGTTTTATTATTACTTTGAACATGAAATTATACAGAACACTCAAGGTAGTCCCACCTAGTGTTATTTCCTTGATCTCTACCAAGCAATGCAAGAAGGTCATTTCTCAAACCAGGAAGTTTTTCTTCTTTGTGATTCTCTCTCAGAGTGAGTGAAAGGTTGAAATCAAATCCATGGCCTCCTCGACCGACCTTTCCACATAGAAGAAGCAAACAGATAAGGTTGTGGAAGAATACAAGGACATCTTATCATCACCTACTGGGGTACCTCTGCATTGTTAGGTCAACCATGCCATCGATATGACTCCCAACACACTGCTACCCAATGGGCCATTATATCACTACTCTCTATTAGAAAATGAGGAGATCAAGCGTCATATCGAGAACTGCTCCACAAGGGGCACATTCGACCTATCTCATTACTTTGTGGAAGCTCAATCGTGTTGGTGCAGAAGAAAGATGAGACCTGGTGACTCTACATTGATTATTGTGTCCTAAATAAAATCATAGTCAAGCACTGGTACCTGATTCCTTGAATCAACGATCTCCTTCATCAGCTCAAGGGGGCCAAATACTTTAGTAAGATTGATCTGAAGTCTAACTACCATCATGTCCCAATAGAGAAGACTGATGTATGGAAGACTGCCTTCAAGTCAAAAGAATGTATTTTTGAATGGTTGGTCATGCCCTTTGGTTTGACAAATGACCCAACAACTTTCATGAGGATGATGGATGATATATTGAATACTTTCACTAATTATTTTGTGGTGGTGTATCTGGAAGGCATACTCATCTACAACAAGACTTGGACAAAACACTTGCAACATATTCAATATGTTTTGCACACTCTGTGACAACACAAGCTATATTCCAACTTGGAAAAATGATCTTTCGACATGCACATGGTCCATTACCTAGGATACATTGTTGATGTGCATGTTGATCTAGCTAAGATCCAATTCATCCATGATTGGATAACCCCAACCAAACTCAATGAGCTTCAAAGATTCTTAGGCCTTGCCAATTTCTATTGCAGGTTCATGTTGGGATTCTTCCATATGGCATGGGCCCTCAACCAAGTAACTAGGGGTGGTGGTAAGGAAACTTTTGTGTGGGGACTGTCCCAACAATAAGAGTTCGATGATCTGAAGCAATTCGTGTGCACATCCCCAGTTCTTTCATTACCTAATCTGCAACATACCTTTGAGATCGACACAAATGCTTCAAACTATGATGTGGGCGCAATCCTCACTCAGCACAACCACCCCGTGGTCTATCACACTAAGACACTATCAGATGTCATTTGTAGCTACCATACTTATGGAAAATAAATGTACTCCATTGTGAAAGCGTGCTTCCAGTGGAGGCATTACATTCTCAGGAAGGAGACAATCATCCAAACTGATCATAAGTCGTTGTAGTTCATGCAGACACAAGGAAAATTGTAGAATGACCTCCATCAGAATTGGTCAACATATTTGAAACATTTCCACCTCAACATCAAGTATAAAATAGGAAGTACCAAATGAGCCGATGATTTCATCATATGACCTGCAGTCAAGGAACTCACCACTGTGCTAGAATCTTATGGAAACGAGACCTCAGGATGCCCCCATCTTTATGAGATAGATCCTGACTTTGCCAACACCTTCCAGATGTTGGGAAAAAACACATCTATCACTAATTTCCATATTCAAGACAAGATGTTGTGCCATCTGGGCCATCTCTATGTTCCATCAAGTGAGTGAGAAAAACTGATTTGGGAATGTCACTACAATCGACTGGCAGGAAACTTCGACGTGGAAAAGACAATGGCAATGTTGCAGTGAAATTTCTATTGATCTAAACTTTGACAGGATTCCAGTAAGTATGTTTGGTCCTGCACTTCTTATGTTATTTACAAACCAACCACTAAGAAATAAGGCCGATACACTCCTATTCCCACTCCTAATAGGCCCTGGGAATCCATCTCAATGGACTATATGTCGGGCCTTCTGTCCAACAGGTGGGGAAATGACTATGTTTTTGTGATTGTTGATCTCTTTTCCAGGATGGCGATTCTGGTCGCCTGCAAGAAGAGAATCAAAATAGAGGCCATTTCCAAGATCTTATTTGAATGAGTGTGGGTACACTTTTAGATCCCACAAACCATTATATCATATCAGGACAGCCAATTCCTCAACACATTTTGGTTGAGCCTCTAGTCATTGTTGGACACCAAGCTCACTAAATCCACTACCTTCCACCCCCAAACATATGGCCAGACAAGACTTCGTCAATCGCATGATCATGCACACCCTGTAGATGTACAATTACAAACACCCCCACCCCCATACATAGCTCAACTGACCACATCCCCTTTCATGTGGGGTTGGGATTTCAACTATTGGGTCCCATGGATGTTGCACTACCCCTTGCGGGCACCCAAGAAGACTCGTCGCATGCTCCCACTAAAGATAAAAAATCCACCTGGTTCATTGAGCGGATACAATAGATCCTCCAATAGGTTCATGATATTTTACATAAGTCCAATGCCAAGTACAAGTAGTGTCATGATCAACATCAGGTGCCACACCAGTTTTAGGTGGGAGACAAAGTTTGGTTGTACTTGCAGAAAGAATGCCTTATATGGCCTCATCAAAATCTTCATCCACTCAATTGTGCAACTTACACCATCACTAAGGCTTTGGGTGACAATGATTTTGATCTCAACATTCCCCCCTTCCTTGGATTGCACCCAATGTTCAATGTGGACCTCCTTCAACCCTATTTTCCACCATTATTGAACACCTTAGAGATAGCAGAACAATTGACACCAAGAAAGCTCAACCATGACTGCATGAAACATGCATCCATTGATCAGATCATGGACACACAGGTCAAGGGAACTCACCAACAAAGGATTCAACTTTATTGGGTTGTCAAAGAAGGGGAACTCTTGCACCAAGGAAAGTGGCTCACCTAGGGCCAAATTCAACAAAAATTTCCTCATTTGATGGGGGAACTCAGTGAAATGGACACCATTTATTCCTAATGGGGGAGGATTGATCTAAGAGGATATTTGTGGCCACCCACCTATTCCAACTGGTTCAAAACAAGGTTTTTGACAATTTACTATTTTTAGCAGTTTTTTGGGTCCTAAACTTTCGGGGCAATTTTGAGGGCCTAAACGAAGTTTTTTCATGATAAGGAACCTCATTGATTACCAAAGGAATGTTTGAGCCTATGAAATGATTCTCATTGTCAAGACCTTTCCAATGAGCTATTGTGCACCCAAAACGGAGATCGTATGAAAAAGTTACAACCTCGAGAAGTTGATGTACTAACTTACCCCAACGTGGCCCACGTGACTTTTGGTGCTTCATCTCCTAGGGTTAGGTTTTTGGATGTCTAGAGTTTTAAAATTCATGTTTATTGTAAAAAGGATTTCAGAGCCTCATTGTACTGATCTTCTTGTGAATGGGCGTAGCCAGCACATCTCTTCTCAGAGATAAGCTGCCACCATTCTAGCAAGCTTATTTTCAGTCTGCATTTTACAATTTCAGAATATTTCTTATTTAATAGAAGTCAAGTTTTATTGTATCTCTATTATTATTCACTGTGTCTCTGTGCTAATATTATAAATTTGTGTTTTCATTTCATTCCGCTCATAAATCCAAATCAAATACACAAAGTTCCGTGGGCTTTGTAGGAAGGATGCACGCATCATTGATATGTTTAAGATTTTCGAATTGGGTAGACTATAATTGGTTGTTCTTCAAGGTCTTGATTGTAAAAAAACGTGGCATCTAATCCATGGCAGTCATTGATGAAATGATAAACATAAAGGGGTAATATTCTCACTCTATATTTTTTTGTGCACCATAGGTTCAGTAGAGGATTTATTTATTATTGCAACATTGAATCATATGAAACTTTGCAATATATCTAAATCGATAGAACCCACAGTTAAAGAAGTTCCATAAAACCAAACAATAACAATTGGCCATCAACATGACAAGAAATTCTTCATGTAAGTTATTTGGCAGGAGGATTGAATGCAAAATAGAGGAAACATCAATACATAAGATATGTAGGTCAGAACTGTACTTGACAATGTTGGACAATCTCAATCACCGTCAATGAAAGTGAGTTACAACTTATCATCGAGTGTGATTGGACATAAATTTGATATTGCTTACAACTCAAGACTGACACATAAAGAAAGGAAGAGCTGAAATCTATAAGCCACAAAAGGGTAATGAAGAATAAAAAAACCCACGACCTAAGGGAGCATGATAAGTAGATCTAATCACGCAATAATATTAATCACCCAAACAATTTACAATATATCAACATGGAGAAATCAACATTCCAGGAAATTAAAAATGATTACAACCTATCCATCTTGAATCAAGTTTAACTCGGTCCATAACTTCAGTTTTTTTAATTCATTTTATTCGAAGGTTGAATTCATTTCGTAAGAAATATATTTTTTCTTATTTAAATTACATATACAACATAATATAATCTAAACAAAATTTCTAGGATAGACAATTTTAAATTAATTTCCATACATCGTCACATATAATGAAATTTCAAATCGAAATTAACCATTTATACATATTCAAACATATAAAATTTAACCAGAAATTTTAGTTTGCAAGATTTTTTTTAATAAATTTACATATGTAATGTCATATGTCAAAAGATTTCTCAAATAAATTTTCAATAGAATTAAACCATAATTACTATAACCAAAAGATTTTAATTGTCGATGCCTTAGCATCACTTGTCGAACGTCATTCAATTTGTGTTGGATCCTTGTGTCACCATGCCAAATTCTTTGTCAACTTTGTCGGATTCTGCGTCCACTTCGCTAGAGCTTAACCGATCATCAAAATGACCCACTAGATACCTCCTTGCCAACTCCGAATGGTACTCTTCTTTCCCAATATCCCGGACTTCAATGAGGCTATATAGGACCAACCTCTAGATCTAGCTATGGTACATACACTCACAAGTGTTGAGGATCCCACCTCCAAAGCTACACCACGTTCAACTCGCAAATAGTGATGCTCACAAGTCATTTGGTTGTGACGATGACCAATAGGGAAAATAGTGATCCCTCTTTTTTATCAACACCTTTGTTTTATAACTCTAGTGCAGTGCACATGAAATTATCAATTAAAAATCTAAAATAAATTATTTTCTTCATCTATTTTCTTAATTTCCTAAAATTACTCTCCGATGTTTCTTACCTTTTACTTCAATTTTTTTAGCTTTTCTCGATCTCTATCTTTTTTCCTATATATTTTTTATCTTTTCTTGATTTTTAGATTTTTCTCTAGATGTTTTAGTTTTTATTGATTCTTCTCTTTTCTCCTAAATGTTTCCTAGCTTTTCTTGTCTCTTAGTTTTTTTCCTAGATGTTTTAAACCTTTTATTGACTCTTCGCTTTTCTCTTAAATGTTTCCCAACTTTTCTTGTCTTTTAGATTTTTCTCCTTCACTTTTCATTTAATTAGAGTTTTCTTGTATTTGAATTTTCCAATTAATTAATTTGATAAATCAAAACACACATATTTTGGACTCAAGCTCATTTCTTAGATGTATTTATTTTATTTGACTTTACCCTAAATTACTAAGTAATCATATTTTTTCTCTTTTACTAATTTACTCTTTTCTAAGTGCATTATAATATATTTTAGAGTTTTATAGAATGATAATCTCTAAGTACCCTTTACTTGTACCTTTCCCTTAGATTATCTGTCACTTTTACTTTTACGTAGTCGTCTCAAATTGTATAAGAATTATAAGGGTTCCATGCCCTTCAAGATGTACCTACGTATTCCAAGGGTTCCATGTGTCGTTCCCTTCAAGCATTCAACTTTGAGCATTGAGAAGAGTGACATAACTTGTAGATACCCTGTTAACTTTGTAGTTTCCCCTATTTGTGAGACTACCAGACACTGAGGAATGAGACCTTCACCTTATTGCGCACCCCTTAGTTTACCTTATAAGTGATCGAGTCCATTACTTAACCTCACGACATCATACAACCTCTTAAGAAAAAATTCCCCACACTTTTCAACTTCAGCTACAGTGGGATTTCTAGTAGGTGGAATCAGGGACAATGTCCCACCTCTCCCTATAGTACTGGTCTACCTCTATACAACCTCGTTACTCCTTTGTGAGTTGGATCGAAAAGCATGATCCTTATGCCTACATCTACTAACACATTTTCTTGCCAATGATTACATAAATCAATCCAATTACATAAACCAAATCATTAATTAAGAACTACTCCCTAACTCAGTCTGCAATCTTGAAGTCTTGTTGATGATACCTAAGTGAATGCATCATTAAGTTTCTTGTCAATCAAGAAATTTGTTAGTAACATTTGAAATAATTATAACCAATCTATGTAAATTATTCATCAACATACCATGCCATAAGTCAAACCATTTTTACATTTTTAAAATATCAACAATCAAATGAAATATAGTCTAAATGTAATCTAAACATTTATTAACCAATTCGTTTGCAAGAAAATTCCCTCAGACAATAATTCTAATTTTGCAAAAGTATTCAGATAAAACATGACACTACATATTTTAACATATTTGATTTCATGTTTGAATGGGTTAAATCCTTTGACAATCGTTTAGTAAATGCCTCACAAGGGAAATTTCCTCTGCAAGAATAGTTCATGATGGTCAACATAATCTAAATTACCCCAACTTAAATGACCTCATCGATATTTAATAAGGCTTGAACATATTTGCTAAAAAAATGATTTGAGGTAAGGAAAATAATATCTCTTTCCATTATGCATTTCTTTCACCGAAATTCTTATTAACCTAAAGGACATCATTTTAATGTCTACCTCAATAAGAGTGGCTTCCTTATTTTGATTGTCAATCATGGAAAATTGACTTTTATATATAGTTTGTTAAAATTCTATAGTCGTCATAGTAAACCGGTGAGCACATCCCATGTAACATTAAGTATATTTTACCCTTTTCAACATTTATCGTCACTTGAAAACCTTGATAGATCGAAAACATTAGCAAGTATGGCATTTAATTTGAGACAACTGAAGATCCATAAATGTCCAATGATTTTTTTGTTTATTTTAGATAGGAAGCAATAACTAGATGGTAGACCTCTCACTTAGTGTTCAAGAGGTGTAGTTTTCAGTATGCATCTTCTACATCTTGGAATGCTATTTTATTTTGTTATTTCATTAAAAATACAAGTCATTTCACTTTGCATTGTAGTCTATGTTGTTCCTGAGTCTGTACTAAGGCTTAAAGTACAGTGTCAAGGCATCCGAAAATATGTAAAAGATGTATAGAAGAATAAAGTCACTTTCGGTATGGGAAACTAAGGCAGATTTCTACGTTCCCGACGTCTAGCTTCCAACTGCTCTTGAGCAGTTATATCTTGTTCAATGGCTGTCCATGAACGTTCAAGTTCTTCCCGGGTGTTAGCAGTTATGAGTATTGTATCGAAAAGACTTAAATCGATATGATTTTGATTAGAGAGTCCAGGTTGAATATTCGATTGAGTAGCTACAGGTATAGTCATTGAGAAAACATCACCAGTAAGAAAGGATTTAACGAGAGGTTTCGACGCTGTTCAATTTGGTTGAAGCGAAGAGAAACTTTTGCACGAAGAATGAAATAAAAACACAAACAGAAGGCCTTTTCCCGTAACTGTGTTATTTTTTATAAAAAGATACGGCATGAGAGAAAAACGTTTAACAGTGGATAACGCGAGATTCTAGTCAATAGAAAACTCGCATATACATAAAAGAAGAAACTAACACAGACATAATTGATATAATGTAAATAAATATACGATTCTATAAATGTAAATTGGTCTTACACCCGCTAAAGCTGGTGCAGAGGAAAGACAAGAGACAGTTACAGAAAGACAAAACCCCTTTCACTATAGTAGTGGTAGTACTAAATTATAGTGGCATACATCAATTATGTAGAGCAAAATGAAAAGAAACAATAAAACACAACGAAACAAACTTGCAACACAGTCGTGACGGGATTAGGAATCTCCAAATTTTGCTTGTATTAAATTCCTTCATGCAAAAAGACTCTATTACAATTGATACCCAAAAAGTCCAGCCTTTATCTCTTCTTTTTGTGATCTATTTATACAAAATTTGCCTCTCGGTTCAAAAGAGAAAAATTACTCCATCTGTCCGAATTTGTTTACAAAAAGGTGTCAGGTGCTTGTTTTTGCTTAGATTTAGTACATATGATATACTTGTCTAAAAAATGAAATACAAGCGGTGAAGGTTTTGCATTGACAGCTGGGGGGAGCGAGATAATTCCATTTCACCCATTCTATCTTCAAGAAGTGCTAGGTGCCTGTCCTCGCATGGATTCAGTGTACGTGATACACTTGTCCACAAACTGGGTCACAAGCTGTGAAGGCTCGGCCTGACAACGAGCTTCGGCAAGATAGCACTCTCGGGCCAACTGTGGAAGTTTATTATTTATTTGTATATCAACGAGTTCAAGGGCGCCAAGTTGTGCACTAGGCTGAATCAAATGTTTGTAGATTTGAGCTGGGTCTACCCTGTACATCTTGGAGATTTCTGCTGAATTTCTGTCATTCCCTTCCTTTATGTTGAGAGAAATCCGATCTATATCCGTCTGCCTTAGCGCCTCTGTGTCACCTCCAATCTCTATCCCTAACTGCTCACCATTTATGTTATTGATGGCCTCTTCTAACGAATTTGCCACTTTTTGAGCTTGCTCTTTGCTTAAAGTAATATTCTGTTCCCAATTCTTTAACAAGATATTACCTCTGGTTTGTTCGGCAATGGTGAGCCCAGGAGGCCCTAAAAACCTGTTGTTGGTCGCTATCACTGCCTCTTGGAAAGCGACCTGAGAAGCTTCTGCGTTCCTTTCTTTATTAATCAGATTCTCAGAGATTCGCTGTATTAACAAGCAGTCTTCTCGAATCTCTCCTACTTTGTTTAGCAGGCTCTATTGAGTAGAGGAGATCCTACTCCGAATATCAGTTGCTCAAGATTTAACGATCTCGATATCAACCACCTTGCTTTCTGCGACCTGCAACTGAGTTTGTAGCTGTGTAATCGTATCCCTCTGTTGGTCTGATTGTACCCGACCATCTTGGATTGTAGAATTTACTTGTTCCAGCTTGGTCTTGAGGACTTCAATTTCTTTTTTGTCGGCCAATTTGGCCAGCTCTACTGCTCCACTCGCTTGACTCTTAGCGTCTTCCGCAGCCGAAGTCACCCTGGCCTCAAGAGTCTTGATCAGGCGTTTTTTCGCTTTGAGCTACTTCTTTAACATTTCGACCGAGAATTGATTTGTCGTCGCATGCGCTCCTAGCATTCCTGCAATTTCCGTGGCAAATTCATCCTTCTTTTTATTCATCCCATCGGTCATCACTTTGAATTTTTTACCAGTGGACTCTCCCTCTCGGTAAAATTCTCGCTTTACTATAGCTTTCCTCTTTTTTTCAAAAAAGAAATCATTAGGGGGGAGTTCCTTTGCCCTTATAGGCCTCAGTTCTTCACCAAAAATCCATCCTTCCTGTATGTTTCCTTGCGTTGACTGCAAAGGGGTGACAGAGGTGATGGGTGCCCCGATTTGCTTCGTCATTTTCCCTGGTGTG
>JASDQU010029220.1:7843-24263 GCA_032191745.1 Picea mariana | reverse complement strand
AATATTTAGCATCCTTCCCTTTGACCCCTCCAAAGCGCGAGTTATCGAAACATTGGTCATTCGCCACACATCCCTCTCGATGGACGGTTCCAATTCTCTAGCATTCAGATCGAACGGTTGCGATCTTTTCCCCCTTGTGCTTACGATATCTTCAAAGTTAGAATATCTTCTAGGTGTTCAAAGGTCTCAAATATTTGCTCCTTCGATGAGTCTGATTCTTGGATCTCCTTAACACTTACAAAAAGTGTTAACCCTCCTGAGCTTGGTCTTCTGGAGACTTCGAATTCCCGCGCACACCTTACGGTTCAGGGATTCGATAACTTAGATTCTGAAGGATTTCCTGAAGAGAAATTCCCCTCATCTTCCTGGCATTCTCCTTTCTTGAATCTTCGATGCCTAGTCGAATTTTGGATCTGCGCACTCCTTGCACCAGATCTTCATGCAAGATTAGGGTTATTGGGGGCGAATGTGCACTCCTTGCAAAGAGAAAGTTTCGTGTTATCCCTTCCGAGCTTCGGAATCAGAAGAGATTCCATCAACGCACTCCTTGCATTTTGTGTGCACTCCTTGCACTACTTCCGCAGAAGAGAAACAATTGAAACTTATCCTAACATTCACAGTTCCATTTACTCAAAATGAGAGTCATTGATTCATGAAAATACAATACAGAAAATTAAAAACAATGTTCACACCATGCATTGGACCCATTTTCCTCTGTTCTATTCATAAGTGAAATGGCTACGACTCTAAATGAACAACAAAAGCTACTGAAATCTTCTCCTAACTTCTATTCCAGCCAACTCCTGACTAACAAATGACTAAGTTTATTCAGGCATACAAAAACTCTATTTATCATAGAGGGATCTTGGGGTTTCCCCCTAGCTACTTGTCTACTCTAAAACTTATCCTAACGACTATCTAGACTAGTCACATTCCAGAGTCATCGTGGAATCTCCCACTTCGCTCGTCATCATCCAAGCGTGCCTCCAAATTTTCCCAGCTTGACTTCAAGCATGCCTCAAGAGATTAATTCTGGCGTTGAGTTAAGGAGGTCTTCAAAATATCTATTGTAACTGTCAGCGTTGAGCTCCCGTATATATTCCTAGACGCTAATGGGTCTTGCTCCATGCGAGTGAAAACAATGCTCCTGCATCATACTCCCCTTGACAACAATTCATGGACTCATGTGCATGAGCTCCTGCATTGACTTTCCATGGTTCTGAATAGTAACTTCATTTTACCATCTAGCATCTTCTATTGGGTGTTCCTTCCATTTGACCAGATACTCAAAATAGGTTTTCCTCCTGGTCTTTTTACCGATCCTCTGATCAACAATCTTCTCCATTTGTGGCTTCTCTGCTACAGACATTTGTTTCTCCCACTGGATCTTCTCTTGATATTCAGACCCCTCTGTGTCATCTTTCCTGTAAGGATACAGGTCTAAAACATTGAATATGGATGATATGCCCACACCATCTGGGAGCTCAACCTCGTAGGCGTTTGTATCAAACTTCCTCAAGATATTACCTGGTCCTATATTTTGCATCTTTAACTTATTATATGTTCCCCTAGGGAACCTCTCTTTTCTGATATGTGCCAGAACCTGATCTCCTACTTCAAATTGAAGTTCTCTACGATGTTGACCACCTCTGCATTTATACTGCTGGTTAGAAATCTGCAACTGTCCTCTGATCTGGCTATGGAGCCTCTGCATTTCCGCAAAAAAATATCCTTCTCCAATGCTCCTGATCTCACTCTGTTCCAAGTCTCTCAACGCAAATACTCCCCTAGGTTGCATTCCATACAATATTTGGAATGGGACCTTTCTAGTGCTCTTGTTTGGTGAATCATTATATGCAAATTCTGCTTGCGGCAGAATCTGATCCCACTGATTATGACATTCAGTAACCAGACTCCTCAACAAGTTTCCCAAACTTTTGTTTACCACCTCAATCTGTCCATCTGTCTGAGGATGATAAGTTGAGCTGAAGGAAAAATCTATCCCCAACTTCTTCCACAGTGTTCTCCAAAAGTGACCAACAAATTTTGTGTCTCTGTCCATGACAATGCTTCTGGGTAGGTCATGAAGTCTTACAACTTCTCTGAAAAACATATTTGCAACATGCGTTGCGTCACTGGTCTTCTGGCATGGGACACAATGTGCCATCTTTGAAAATCTATCGACCACCACAAATATGGAATCAAATCCTCATTTCGTTCTTGGCAGTACCAACACAAAATCCATGCTTATTGCATCCCAAGACCTCTCTGGTATTGTAAATGGTTGATACAATCCAGTGTTATGTCTCTTCCATTTTGCATGTTGGCAGATTCTACATCTATTCACAAACTTTATCACCTCTATTCTCATACTTGGCCAATAGTATGAACTGCTCAATTGTGCAAACATTTTATCATGGCTGAAATGTCCAACCAATCCTCCACAATGCTTTTCTTTCAAAAGATTATCCCTCATTGAGCATTTTGGTATACACAAATGATTTCTCTTGAATAACAATCCCTCTTGAATCATGTACTCTATCCACTGGATTCTATCTCTCAGCACAAGATTTGCACATGCTTCATATGCTTCTTGGAAATCTATATCATCACAATACATGTCCTTAAGGTGTTCAAACCCCAAGGTCTTCACCTGAAATTCCTACAGAATCAAACATCTCCTTCTTAATGCATTAACAACTTTGTTAGCATTCCCAAAAATATGTTTTATGACAAAAGTAAAATTCTGCATAAACTCAACCAATTTTGCATGCCTCTGATTCAATTTTTCCTACCTGGTTATAATTTGTAAAGCCTGGTTATCGCTTTACAAGACAAATTCCTATGGGACAAGATAATGTCTCCATTTCTTCAAGGCTTGAATTATGGCATAAAACTCCTTGTCATACATGGAGTATTTTCTCTTGGTCTCATTCAACTTCTCACTGAAGTATGCAACAGGTCTATTGTCTTGGCTCAAGACTGCTACAATTGCAACTCCACTTGCATCATATCTCACCTGAAATGTCTTTCCAAAATTTGGTAAGACCAGAATTGGTCGTTCTGTTATTTTCTCCTTCAGTATATTGAAGCTCTTCTTGGCTTCCTCTGTCCATTTAAAAGACTTGTGCTTCTTCTTCACTGTATCCATCATTGGTGCACAAATTCCACTGAAGTCTCTGATGAACTTCCTATAGAAGCTTTCTAATCCATGGAAGCTTCTTACTTCAAACCTACTCCTTGGTGACGACTATTCTTTGATTTCTTTCACCTTCTTTGGATCCATCTTCAGTTCATTTGAAGAGATAAAAAAACCCAAGTAAATGAGTTTTGTCTTCATAAAAGATGACATCTTCAGATTTATCAACAACTTCTCTTGCTGTAGTATCCTCATCACTAATGTTAGGTGACTCAAATTCTCTTCTTTAATCCTGCTAAAGATCAATATATCTTCTAGATACACAACCACAAACTTGCCAATGAAATATTTCAGAATTTCATTCATCAGCCTCATAAAAGTACTCGGGGAATTCGTTCATCCAAATGGCATAACAAGACACTCATACAGACCTTGATTCATCTTAAAGGATATCTTCCACTCATCACCTTCTCTCATTCTGATCTGGTGATATCCACTCTTCAAGTCTTATTTTGAAAATAAATTTGCTCCACTTAAACAGTCCATTAAATCATCCATTCTTGGTAAAGGAAATCTATTCCTGATGGTGATCTTGTTAATGGCTCTCGAGTCTATACACATTCACCATCCTCCATCCTTCTTTGGACTCAACACAGTTGGTACTGCACATGGAATCAAGCTTTCTCTGACCAAACCCTTGTCTAACAATTCCTAGGCTTGGTTCTTCACTTCCTCGTTCTCTTGAGGTGTCAATATGTATGCTACTTTGTTTGGAAGAATTTCTCCTGGAGAGTCCTAGTATCAAGTCAATATGGTGACTGGTACTCTTGATGGGTGGTAATGAGTTAGGCAACTCATCCACCACTATGTCAGCAAAATTATCCAACAATTCCTGAACTTCTTCAGGCAAATCCTCCAGTGAAGTACTTGTAAGGATAACTCTGGGTTTCCTCACCACAACAAACTGCATCTCCTATTCTTCCTTGACTTCTTTCAAGAGTTCTTTCCCACTGATGATAAGTATGCTTTTGTTGGCCTCCTCTTTCACTCTCTTCTCCTCTATTGGTAGAAACATGTGTGTCCTACCATTCTTCTCTAATGTGTATGTATTTTTCCTCCCATTGTGAATGAAATTTCTGTCAAACTGCCATGGTCTTCCCAACATAATATGACATACATCCATGGGAACTACATCACACATAATTTCATCTCTATATCCTCCTATCTTAAATTCAACCAAGTATTGTTTAGTAACCATTACCTGGTGTCCTTTCTGCAACCATGAGACTTTGTATGGCTTTGGATGTGTAGTTGTCTCTAGCTTGAATTTCTCCACCATCTCTGTGGATACTAAGTTATCAGTGATCCCACTGTCGATTATCACCTTGCATACTCTGTCTTTAGTCTTGAAAGTTGTTCTAAAGAGTCTGTTCCTCTGCATCGACCTTTCAATTTATGCCTCTGGTTTTAGGAGAACTTTCCTCAACATCAGGGATCTTCCATCCTCTGTTCCTTGTGCTTCAACATGTCTTTTATGTGCTTCTGAAATGCGAGCTTTGCCTCCTACTTCTTTCTTTTTCTCGGGGCATTCCCAAGACATGTGTCCTATATTTCCACAGACATAACATCTTATGTTTCCTCCTCCTCCTCTTCCTCTAGAAGAATTTCTTCCACCACCTTGTCTTTCTTGGGAAATTCCTCCTCTTTACGAGTGATTGTGTGGTTTCTCAGTCTCTTCCTTAGACTTATGTTCTCTATCATGGGTAAATCCCTTTCTTTTTCTTGGGACCGAGCTTTTACTTCTCCCTCGCTGAATTTTTTCTCTGGACAACTTCTCCTCTTCCTTCAGCGTAAACTGATAAGCATCCTCCACTGTTCTTACTGGCATCATTCTAAGGTCATCCTAGATTTCATACCTCAGGGAATTTATATACCTAGCTACTTTTTCTTCATCTCTCTCTCTTTGACTAGTTCTGATGTTCATCCTATAGAACTTCTCTGTGTACTCCTTAACTGTCATCCCTTTCTGTCTCAGGTTCTGCATTTTCATGAACAGATTGATCTGATAATCTTTGGGAATGAACTTAGCCTTTAGATTGGCTACCATTCTATCCCAACTCTTTATCTTCTACTTTCCTTTGCTTCTCCTTTCAGCCTGTAGTTCATCCCACCGCAGTGCTACATGTCCCTTTTTTCTGGTGACAAAATGTCTCACCCTTCTTTCCTCATTAACGTCTTCATAGTCAAAATATTTTTCCATGGATATTATCCAATCCAATAACTCTTCGACATCTAAATTGCCTTCATACATTGGGACCTCCATCTTGGCTCTGCCTCCCAATTTGTAAAATGCTCTCAACAAGCGTTCTTCAGCAACATCCTCTCTTGTAACTTCTACGTCGACATTTTCTCCTACATCTTCTTCTCTCTCTACATCGCTGATGTCTCCAGCATTAGGTGCTCGTATCTACATAGCCTCCATTGCTTCTAATCTTGTATAGAGTTCTCGCATCTCCCTTTCCACAAATCGATTGGCCAATGGTGGTTCCACTCGTCTCCTTGGTGGCATTATACTGACTGTCTATCACACACAGAGTACAACGTCAAGTTCTTTTGTCTTCTTTATTTTTCCTGCTGTCTGCAAACAAAACTAGCTTGCTCTGATACCACTTGATGGTGTGCACCAGAGTATTTTCTTTATCTACTCTCTTCTACAGAAATTTAAATTTTTTTTCTCTGATACCACTTGATGTAGAGCCCCCTTCTCTCCTAAGGGTTGCGTGACCTTCTGGTCTAGGATCGATTAAGATACTGAGTCTAATTGACTCTCTGAGTCTCTGCTAAACCCCAAACCCACTTACGCAGGTCCTTTCCCCAAATATGCAGGTCATATGAGATCCGCGGATTCTCTCCCAAGCGTCGTTCAAACTTCAACGCTGAATAGGTTCTAGCTCCTCTCAGCTAAGCCCTTTCTCCCTTGTGACCACTGGCGGTGACCACGTGCTTGAGCGAAAGGCGCATTGTGATTTCACCTTTCGCGACCCTGGGAGTGCTGCTACCTCCGTTCACCTGATAGACGAAATCACGATGACCTGATATCTACGACTCATATATCTCCTTGGTCAATGACTACGATNCCATTCTCCCAATAGCCAAAATCGCAATGGTGCTAGATCAACGGTCTAGGTCTCTCTTCAGATCTGACGGTCACGATGATTTCGGTACTTTGATTTTCACGAAGTTGAAAGGCTTGTCACCTCCAATCCCCTAATCCTTGAAATGTCGATACTCCACCTTGGACAATCAATGGTCCATATCTCTCCTAGATCCAATGACTCAGATCAAGTCGCGAATTCGGGCTTCGTGAATTCTTAACATTCTTCCCTTTGACCCCTCCAAAGTGTGATTTAGCGAAACACTGGTTGTTCGCCATGCATCCCTCTCGATGGACGGTTTCGATTCTCTAGTGTTTAGATCGAAGGACCGTGATCTTTCCCCCCTTATGCTTACGCTATCTTCAGAGTTAGAATATATTCTGGGTGTTCAAAGGTCTCAAACCTTTGCTCCTTCGACGAGTCCGATTATTGGATCTCCTTAACACTTACGAAAAGTGTTACCCCTCCTGAGCTTGGTCTTCTGAAGACTTCGACTTCCCATGCACACCTTGCGATTCATGGATTCAATAACTCAGATTTTGAAGGATTTCCCGAAGAGAAATTCCCCTTGCCTTCCTGGTGTTCTGCTTTCCTGACTCTTTGATGCCTAGTCAAATCTTGGATCTATACACTCCTTGCACCAGATCTTCAAGCAAGTTTAGGGTTCTTGCGGGCGACTGTGCACTCCTTGCACCAGTCTCTTTGCACCCATTGCAAAGAGAAAGTTTCATGTTATCTCTTATGAGCTTCAGAATCGAAACATATTCCGTCATCGCACTCCTTGCATTTTGTGTGCACTCCTTGCACTACTTCTGTAGAAGAGAAACAATTGAAACTTATCCTAACATTCACAGTTCCATTTACTCAAAATGAGAGTCATTCATTCATGAAAATACAATACAGAGAATTGAAAACAATGTTCACATCATGCATTGGATCAATTTTCCTCTGTTCTATTCATAAGTGAAATGGTTACAACTGTAAATGAACAAAAAAAACTATTGAAATCTTCTCCTAACTTCTATTCCAGCCAACTCTCGACTAACAATTGAATAAATTTATTCGGGCGTACAAAACCTCTATTTATCACAAAGGGATCTTAGGGTTTCCCCCTGGCTACTTGTCTACTCTAAAACTTATCATAACGACTATCTACACTAGTCGCATTCCAGAGTCGTCATGGAATCTCCCACTTTGCTCGTAATCGTCCAAGCGTGCCTCAAGAGATTAATTACGGTGTTGAGTTAAGGCGGTCTTCAAAATATCTATTGTAACTGCCATCGTTGAGCTCCCATACATATTTCTAGATGCTGATAGGTCTTGCTCCACACGAGTCCACACGAGTAACAACGATGCTCCAGCATCAACAACACACAAAATGCGTTGTGCAGTCTCACCCAAGATAACTTTAATGGGTGGCTGTAATACTCAGGTGTTTATAGCCTAGGATTGAGTGTGAGATAAGCGAGCTAAATATTGAACCATTATTATGACTTGTAAATGCAACATATTGTTATTCATGACCTATGCAGTAAATCCATAGGCTCATTCCTTCAGTTTTGCAAAAGCACTTAAACAGACAATATAACAACTCATTCATTCAACATAATACTAATTGCTTCAAACAACAAGAGATATGAAAACATTCATCACACAACATAGATGTTACCGTGGTTCACTCGCTCCTAGGGCTACATCAACAAATATTTGGCTCTCAGCTCTTTTATTGTATTATGTTCGCATTTACAGCGTCGCGTGCTTACAACTCTTCTCAGTCAGGTGAGATCTATATGAGGCGAACTAGATCGCACTAGGATCCACAGCCTGCAATCTAACCCTCAATATCTACTCTCCCTCATACCCTCTAGCTCAATAACTTATACAAAATATGCCTCACAACAAAACATTACATATCACATCCACTCATGCGTAACTACAATAGCATAATAGTAATCCATTTCCAATTGAACCGAACCACACAAAATCCAACCTGCTATGATACTTATGTATCGCTATTTATACATTTCGGGCTCTTCATCCATTTACAATACCTTACCAAAACCTTAAACCTACCATCGTTAGGTCTTCCTCCCATGCGTGCGTTCTATTCTTCCTTCTAGTGGTTGCTTTCCCTTGCATGCGTGCATGTTGTTCTCTCTTCCAGCGATCGCTTTGCTCATGCATGCTTTATTTCCCAAAAATGCCATTCTTTTCCACTTTGGCCTTTGGCCTACCTCCAACAACCACCAAATGAGTTTTTCACTGCTCACCTCCAGGCCACTTTACAATGGAGTTACACCGAGCCCTTAAACATGCTCCATGACATGCAATTCTATGGACACCATACCATGGGCAACCAATAATCATGGACCCAAAACACACAACTGTAGACCTATGTACAAGATTTTAATTCATGACTCATGGCCCCCACCCTTGTTTAGTCTACCTAAATCTATGTCTAGACCTTCATAGGTGACTTAACAGAACCAGGGGCACGCATTCCTAACTAGTTGTTACAACAATATGCCCAATTACATGTAACCAAAAAATACAACTCCATAAGAAAAATAAATGTTCACTTGGTAACTTTACCATTACCTTTACTGCAATTGCTGCCATTTACCAACACTTCTTTCTCTGGTTTCTTGACCGCAGAGCTGTTACAAACAGATCTACCATTTTTTGAGCACCTTTCCTCCATGCGAATAGGTCTAGGCATGCTTTCATAACCACAAATCTACTCCACGTATAGACAATCCAAGCCTTCAACTCAAATCTGTGTTTCAACCGTCGTCATGGCCTCTTCCTTCAAGAGCGCATCTTCAAATCAGAAAGTGATACCATTGGATTATATCTGACATATTTGCAAAATCATGCTCCAAGAGCATAAAGTTTACAAAGGTTCCATCGAAAAATAAAATTTCACTCATACTGACTTTACCATCACCCCTTTACCGTTTACCATTTTTATTGCCATTTCCTTTTACTCATACTTGCAAATGCCACCAACAACATTAGCATTCTATTTGTTAAGTGTGAGCCCACCGGAAAAACCATAACAGGATAGAGATTCCATGTTGTTTGTTTCCAACACTTTGTCTATGCTATTACCACACGACCCTTCACCGATCTATCTCCAAACATAAGAAAGAATGTGTCGATGACTCTCTTCTTCGACTTTCCTCCAACAAGAGATTACTTTTCCACGTTGGGTTCCATATTTCAATGCCACGCTGGGATCCATCTTTCAACGTCGAAGTGAGAGCACATCACAGCTCCATCGCTTCCCACTAAGCTTAGTGCCCGACTCCTACCACTCTGCACCTTCTCGTTTCAATTCAAAAACTGTGACCGCTGCCACTTCACATTCCCCATCGCGTACACGTTTTTTATAGAATTCAAATCCTTCTGTCCCACACTTGCAACAATGTATTGATGAAAGATATACTGAGTCGATGAAGCTTCAGTAGGATTATTTTGGATGGAGACAACTCATTCCTGGGTGCCCCAATTACACCGAGAAGCAATTGCACATCAGTCCTTCTGCAAACAAATATGGGCATGGAAGTCTTTCCCCATGAATCCTTGGCATATGTTGCACTGCACATCTCTTCAGGAATGGGCACTTCCAGTACAGTTTCCAGCCCAACATCCTTCCTATCATCGCCATCTCTCACCCTAGATGAGTTCGTCATGGCCTCGTAGCCCCGACCTGTCCCTGATCACAGATAATATGGAAAGATGGAGCTCCTTTCGTTAAATTTTCATTACTCTCCACCTCGGCTTGCAAATCCATGGGTGGTCACCGGCCATTTTCCACGAGTGGTCATTAAAACGAAAATGATCCTATCGTGCTCTCCAAAACCCAAAGCCAAAGGAATATTTAACAACGTCAACGTTCGCTTCAAATACATACACACACGCCTCTCATGGCGCTTCTCCTTCAAACCAAATTTCGATTTTTCAATGGTGTCTGCCCTAAAAAACACATTTATGAAGCGCCTGGGCGATATTCACACCTTCTTTATTTCTCATAGTCATGCTCTACACGTTCTCCTCTCAATAATTAGGAATATCTAATTCATGAGAGCCCAACCACAAAACGCATCCAGCCGCCTTATGTCATTTTGCTGAGACGTGATCTGATCATTCCCAGAGTTTGAAGAATTCATTCCACTGTCAAATAAAATTTATCTTTTTTTTTTTTTTTTTCTGTTTCAGCCCGCAATCTCTGGCTTCTCCACTTCCGTCTGGAAAGGATGTGCTCCACCTTGTTCAATGATTATTGATCTGTAAGATGGAATCAAACCGCAGTAATGTCCATAGGCTCCACTCCGCATTGAAGTTTCTTTCTTCCACTCGATTCTGCATGTAGTCATAGCAAACCTCCCTGATGGGAACCAATTCGAGAATGATTTTGCTAGCTTACTCGCTCTGAGATGTTGAGATCCCACCATGAAGGAATGAATGGGGGTTGTGGACACAATTTCTCTGCGCCTCCAAGATTTATACTACCCGAATCAGCGGGCCTTTCAAGAGGGTCTGATTTCGAAATTCATGCAGACCCGAATCAGCACGCCCATCCAAAGGAGTGACCAGCGCTGATTCAGACATGATAGCACTAGATCGGCGCTCCCTTCAGAAGGAAATACCAACATTGATTGTAAAACTAATGCTCTCCATGCACTGAGAGACCCGCGCTCCTCCAATTCACTACTGTACAGTTGCTCTCTGGAAATATTGTTGTTGCATTTTCAGTGGCCTCTGAACCGCTCTGATACCACTTGTTAGGATCTTTCAAACCACAAAGATTAATTCCGCAATAGAAAAACCAAAGAAAACATGCACAAATTCAATCACATATGCTCAGTGTGAGGGAAACATCACAGGACAATGGCAACGACATTTTTATTGTTCAATAAATCGAAGATTACAACCAACAACCTAAAGAGGGCTTGAAGTCCCTGACTCAATATTTGTCTGGCATACATATTTAAACAATTTCTCCCATCATTAATATAAAACTAATTCATTAATTATACATTCTATCTTAGATTGCCTTATCTCAAACAAAAGTTGAATAATAGGATCGAAATCCACATCATGTGGGGATTTCTTTTCACCATTTCAATAGATTCTGCATCCTAACAATGGTGGAATTTGAACACTATGAGGTGATTTCAATTAAAGCATGTTTCTTGTCAATTAATCCCACTGTATAAAAATGGTCAAATTGTCATTAATGAGATGGTCAAATTGTCATTAATGAGATCATAGATACGACTCTCGAGTGTTTCAGTTCTCATTGCACTGGTACTTTGTCTTTTCTAAGAAAACCAATGAGTTAGGAGGGGTGAACCACATTGGCCTTACTGATGCGGGTTGAACTCTTTAGAGCAAGTGGAATCTGACCCAAATCAATGCAGGAGGAATTGTCCATGTCATCTTCACTAAACAATGGAATCCTTATAATTGGTTTAATAGAGACACCCTCAACCTCTCAAAATATGGTTTTAGCTCCATATTTGTTTGAACTATTGTTATGGTCTATTTCACTCTCAAACAATTCTCTTACATAAGAGAGAAAAGTTGTGCCGAAGAAGAATGGTAAATGATATGCTCCCCCAACATCAAGGATAGGGACACAATCATTCTTTTTTTATTTCTTCTTTAGTTTCCCTTTCAATGCTCTCTTTGACTTCCAATATTGCACCATCCAAGCCATATACATAATCACTATGATACTATGGAAAAACTAGAATAATCCTCATTATTTAAGGCTCGAAAGTTCCCTCATTATGTTGAAGCTTGCCCATTATATATTTTTTAATAAAAAGACATTCCAATTCAGTTGGGTTTGAACTAAATATCTTATAGAATGACATGATGATGAAATATGGATTGAATAGAAAGAGCCCAAGATATTTCATATCCTTGGGACCTAACGAACTTATATATAACACTCCATTTTTAATCTCTTGATTAATTTGTAATAAATTATGTTTAGTATTGTTTTTATCTTAGCATGGAGATATTATTGTCATGCCACTACATATAAACAATGTAATTGTATTATTTCTTAATAAATAAAATCCAAATCAATGGACTGAAGGGTGGATCTTAGGTATAAGACATGATACCACAATAGGGAATATTGAGTGGGTCAGAGGGGGGTTCATCATGCTAAGAAAACCCCAAGCCTCCTTGATGAATTATGTATTTTTGGAAATAATCACTTATTTCCCTTTTTCCCGATTTCAAAGAAATTTAGTTAATGGAAGAGGATGGGTAGTTGAACAAACAACCACCCACAATGAATGGAAGCATGGAACACTAGCTAGGACAACAAAAAAATGTTAGCCTAAGTTTCAATAAAGCATGCATCTCAACTCCCCATGATTGACCCACGAGCTCCTAATGATAGAATAAAGAAAGTGATAGGTCAAAAACCTTATGAGAGAGGAAAGGAAGAGACACACACGGAGTTAAGGGAGAAACAGGGAATATCTTGAGGAAGGAGGAGAAAATTGAGGAAGGAAGAGGGGACAGAGAAAACAAAAATGTGAAGGAATTTTTGAAAGAAGGTTATAGAGTGATTACGACATTCTTTGTGCCTTAGAATAAGGAATCAATAAAGAATATAGGAAGACATGACAAGAAAACTAAGAAATTACTGGAAAAAGAAAACCAAAAACTCAACATGTATACATAGGGAGGAAGACTTGCTACTTGTTGGGAAAGGAAGTGACACTGAGAAAGGGAGGAATCTAAGAGAGTGCATAAATAGTGAATCCACTCCATGGTGCACTAAAGCTGGATGTGAAGGAATCTGATAATTCTTTGGAGGCCTTGGATTGGTAGGAAAATAGGTTTTATGCTAGTGATTTCTATGAAGGAGAGATGTCTTCACACTATCAAATGATTGAGAGACTGAATACGGGGGTGGAAAGATTGCAAAAAGAGAGCTAGTGAATCTGATCCTATGTGGTTATTATACCGACCCTGTGATTGTAATAACCGACTCACAAATAAGCTCATTTCTTCCTCCCTTTCATAATTATTTACCAACATGGTTATTATTGATGGTCGTGGGTTTTCTTTTCATTAGAGGAAATGTGTATATTCCTTGAATATTATCTTTGCGCTGCGAATTCATATTCGTCGGCTTGGGAGACAAGCTCGATACCTTGCGTTCTTTTTAATTGAGTATTTTATTCATGAACATGATAAAGATGGGCAGACCGAATCTCTAGTGAAGTATAACTTTCACGATTCGTGGAGGAGTTTCATTGCTATAATAAAGATATCATAGATTTCAATTTTGCATTGATGGTCAAGTAGTTTAGGTATTTAAATTGTGGCTATGTTTTCCTTTTTCTAGTTCGACCTCATATTGTTACTCATATACACGAGATGTGATTTCAAAGTCTTATTTTTACATAAGACCTTTCATTTTTATTAAGAGTTTTAATAGTTGCATTTTATATAATGAAACTATTCAAAGTATTCACCGTTAAAGTAAAGGTGAATCCCACAACAATGCTGCTATGCTATTATATATGTAATTATGCAATTTTGAAAGATCGGTTTTGTTCATTTCCTTTGTTTATGTTATTCTTATGATGCTAGTTTACCATATCTTACTAAAATGGTTTTTTAAAACCTTACTAAAATGATGCTAGTTTACCATATCTTACTAAAATGGTTTTTTAAAACCTTACTAAAATGGTTTTTTTAAGAAGAATCCTAAATTCATTATTAGGGTTTGAATAGTCACTTAAGTTGCTTACTATTGTATGTACTATTCCATATATATTATTTCATATTTTTAACAAGCTTTATTTAAATAAAATATTCCGGATATATTATTTCATATTTTTAACAAGTTTTATTAAGTTTTATTTAAATAAAAAAAACTTATATTTATAGAAAAATATTATTTATATAATCTCATGTATGTCATAACCTTGCTATATACACACAATAAATTTATTTTCTTCTATCCAAGTATTATTTGAGTTTTTCAACTTCATCTTCTACACATTTAAATTTATTTGAGAATTGGAAAGAAAACTAGGTATTCTACAATATTAGAAATAGACTTAATACATAAATAATCACATCATCAAATATTTTATTTCTCTTTTTCATTCTTTATATAACCACTTAAAGAAAAAAACTTATTATTTTCAGTAAAAATCATGCAATAACATTTAGTATTTCTTTTTACTAACTATTTAATACTAAATAGTATTAAGTAGATCAAATTGATACTATAACATGTCACAAACTAAATAAGAACTCTATAATTTTAGCAAGTATTCTCTACTGAAACAATGAAAAATTATCAAAATAAAAATAAGTAAAATTTAGAAAACATAGATGGGTATAAACTTGAAACAAATTGAGTAGAGAACCAATTCCTCCAAACCATATATAGGAACAAACAATATTACTTGTTCTTGTCATCCCGAGCCTAAATCATTATTTCATAGGGATTGAAATTATATAACCTTTTTCAGAATTCCCTGAGTTTGATTCTTTCTCAGATCCACCAAAGTCAAATTTTCCTCACAAGTACTCATAAATGTCGTGTCTCCTCTATAATTGTATAAAATATTTTTTACAAGTCTTTCTCAAGTTAGCCTCATACCTAACCCTAGGGAATATTCTTTTCCTAACTTCGTGCTAGATTGTTCCCTCACATCCCATGCCTTTGGAAGTAGGGTTCCATTTGTCTGATGGACAATATTTACTCTAATGGTTTTTATTCTTTGTTTCTTGTTAATAAAATAAATTAAAAGTAATATTTACAAAATATTCATTATCATCAAGGTATATGATGATATAAGTTCACATAAGTCTTTTCCCATACTTTAATAACATAAACCATCAAAATTAAAATGTTTCAATGTTTATAAATTGAGGAACATTACAAAAGGAGCAGATGTCACAAAGGCTTGAGAAAAAATAAAAATGATTAAAGTTCAAATTGAAGAAGAAGAAGTAATAAATGAATTAACATAAAACCACTTGAAAGAAAAAAATCAACGCGAGAAATTTGAAATAGAAAAAACCTCTCTAAGAAAAGAATTAGAAGAGACAATTACCCAACTTAATATATACTAAAAATTTTAAAAGAATATTGTAATTCTAGATAATATCCTCAATTGTCAAAGGTCACCATCTATCAAGATAGGTCTTGGTTATTAATACAATCAAAAGAACCTTGAAAAGGATGCAATCTCTAAGTCATGAGAAAACAAAATCGAAGAGAAGTCTGAAAGATATGCAGATGTTCTTAAAATCTCCAATCACAATGAAGGCAAGCACAAGGAAGGAAATCATGAACAACAAAAGATTGGTTTTTCACTCAAGAAATATAAGAACGAGTTTAGAATAATTGCTCCATCAAGAAGACCATTCACAACTAGGTATCAAAATCTTTTTCTTGGTTATTTTTTTTCTTGCAAAATTTTTTCTCACAAAGCAATAGATTCCAAAGCTTATGGAATACACAATTATATGATAAATGTGAGTAAAATATCTTACAATAATTACAAGGATATCGAGACTAGAGGTTGTCATGGGCCTAATGATAGAAACTAGAATCCATTTACTCACATACATTATAAATTTTAATTTTACAAATGCAATAACTATGAACACATAGGACACGATTGTAGAAGCAACATGACAAAATTTTTTGAACAAGGATACAAAAAGGTATGGAAGAGAAAACAAGAAAAATAAAATAAGGAAGAATATGAACTAGCTTGGTATTCACAAAACAAAGAAAAAAATGCAATCACCAAACAAATTGAAGATACTACAAAACTTTAGAAGAAGAAACGCCAACAAGAACACAATACATCCATGTTGGTGTAGACTTCACTTCTAGCACAAAATGAATGATCAAGTCACATAACCGATGGACCAAAGTTTGTAAAAGGCATGAACATGAAAATGATTTCATGTAGAGTTGGGAGTGTTTCTCTTGATGTCAATCAGACCAAGGTAGTAATTTAACATCCTAAAGATATATCTAAGGAAAACTTGATAAGAGAGGTAGAAGAAGTTGACAAACTTAAAGATAAGGAGAATATTTTGAAAAATATGGGACATG
>JASDQU010029219.1:15947-29094 GCA_032191745.1 Picea mariana | reverse complement strand
ACCTAAAAAATGCCGCAAGGTAGTATCTCATACTACAAAATTCAGCTTCTTCACAATCTATTCAAAAGGTGAACAAAAGGATATTGCAATCACTACAGCCTCGGCCCAAGCACCTTCTGTCCAACAGAAGCAATTTGAAAAGAATGAAACAAAGCACAAAAATTCCTTATCCACCCAGACATATCATGTAGCCCAACTGGTTGAACAGATTCAACCCCTCTAGCAATAGGTTCATGACAACCTTCCACAACGCAACGTCTCTAGCAAGGAAAGCAACGCACCAAGATTCAATCGCTTTCTCCTCTCCCCCAGGAACTCAATGCAATGGAGACCATTTATTCCTAAGGATGGAGGATTGATCCAAGTGGATATCGGTGACCACCAACCTCTTCCAACTGGCTGAAAACAATTTTCTAATAATTTTGGCAATTTACTATTCTTAGCAGTTTTTAACGTTTGGGGCCATTTTGAGGGCCTAAATGAAGTTTTTTTGGGACCAAGCTTCTCAATGATAGTCGGAGGCTCTAATTCAACCCCCAAAATGAATCAACTCGATGATACCTTTCCAACGAGCTATCGTGTGCCCCAAACAGAGATCGTATGCCAAACTTGCGCCCCCAGGAAGTTGATACACCAAACTACCCAAAACGGGGTCCACAAAACTGTTGGCTTTTCATCTTCCGGGGTTATGGTTTTGGATTTTCTTTATGATAAAAATGCCTTTGGAGCCTCATTGTAAAATCATCTTCATGCGAATGCGAGTAGCGGACACATCTCTTCTCAGAGAAGCTGTCGCCATTGTAGTGAGTCTTTCACTCTGTATTTTTACAATCTTTGTACATTTTCGCTCATTAATAGAAAATTGTGTATTACTATATCTTTGTGTTTATGATTGCATCTTGAATAAATTTATGTTATATTATTGGATATCTGAGATATCTCTGCACATTTCTTTATTATATCTCCGCTCTCATTTCGTGCCGAAAATAATCCGGATCACCACCTTTCTATTGCTCACAATTATTTTAAAATAAATTTTAATATTTATTGTAAAAGAAGATTTATATTTGTTTTTTATTAGTTAAAATTTTATCTTAAGGAAACATGTTTAAGACTTGAAGGTATCCGCTATGAGTGAAATTCTACCCTCCTATATACCATTCACTAACTCATTAATAGGTCATTTCAAATGATCTAATTTTCCTTAAATAGCGTTGATTAGTAAACCTACATTAAGGATAATAGTCAATAATAACCTATACTCACTACTAATTAATAATTAAATTATAATAAATTGTATCACTTTCAAACCCCCAAAAAACAAACTTTAAGATTCATCTTAATAATTAAAAATCAACCCATTACAATTTACAACTTATATTTTTTTTTAAATAAAAATTATTAATTAGTGTAGATTATCACCAATCCACTCCTACACCATAACCATTAATTAATTTATATTAATACACCACAACCATTTTCTTCCTTTACGATTTGGAAACTTTGAATATGATTATCTATTTATTGCATTTTATTTTTCTATAATTTAGTTCACTTGTTAGACCCTCATGGGATTTGTGATAAAAAAAATTTCTTATTAGATCCTCATGGGGTTTTCCTACTCAAAATCTAATGCATGTTAATTACTTTTAATTATTATTTTTAAAATATTAATGATAATGTTTTCATAAAAATACAACGAAAAGAAACATTGTTTTAAAATCTTTAGAAAGAAAATATCATGTTAATTACTTTTAATTATTATTTTTAAAATATTAATGATAATGTTTTCATAAAACTACAATGAAAAGAAACATTGTTTTGAAATCTTTAAAAAGAAAACATTGGATATGATATTAAGTTCACAATATGTTTTTTTTTATTATAGTAATTTTTAGATTAATCATTAGTACTTAAGCTTGGACATTCTTAAGTAAGATTGAGCATTTATTTTCAATTGGTTAATAATACAATTTTAGTTAATAAAAGAATTTGAAAAGAAGTTATTTCATTTGACATAGAAATTGTTGGTTATTCCTTTTGATTAAGGATTGCATTTATGACATGTGGTAAGGTAAGCATTTATTTTATGTTTTTTTAATGAATTTTGTTATTCTATCTATTTTTTATATGAGATTCATAATATGGATTATTATTTTTTTTCTAAAAAAAATATTGTGGGAAATTTAAGTGATGTTTCTTCATATTAAAGAATGACATCTTTAGGAATTTTTTCATCACATATTAGTGTGTCTCATTCAAAGATATGCATCATGGAAACCTGCGCCCCCCCCCAAAAAAAAAAACATTGTACCCACTATTTTAACATTTCAGGGATTTGAGGAGCCCTAGGGAAACATCCCCAAATGGATGATGATGAATATGATGATCTAAAATTAATGAAGGAGAAAATTATCAAGTCAACTTTAGATATAAGTGTAAATGAAGATGAATTTTTCCAAGTACAACATGACCAAGTTCAACTTTCTATTTCCAAGCCAATCATCAGACCTTGGAAAGAAATCTACAAAATCAAGCATAGAACAAAGCTTGGATATGAAAAGGAAGTTACCTTTCATACTCCATATTATTCTAGACCAATCTAGTTCCAAAGAGACATATTCTTTGAAGAATTTTTAACTTCACCTATTCAAGTTGAGCATCAGAGTATCAAATGCCAACATTGAAATCGAGTTGGTCACATGGAGAATCAATGTTTTTATCTCCATCATTGTTAACATTGTGTCAAGAAGAAACATCCATCAAAAAAATGTTCCAAGAGAAACAAACCTACAAGATTGAAGATTCACTATGAGTGGATTGATCCTTGGCAATGTTCATCAACAACCAAACGATTATTTCAATCTTACTGAAGAATTCAAACTCAAGTAAAGATGCATCTTGTAGGTGACGGTGAAAATCTTCTGCACCTTAAGGGGGGGAGTTCAAAGATCAAGTGAATATGGTTTGAGAAACCATTTGTAGTATCTCCTTTCAGCTAACAAAATGGGGAATTGATGATGGAATTGAAGATGGTTGTTAGACTAAAAGTTTTGACGACAACAAAACCAAATTTTCCAGATGGGAAACTGTAATTTGTAGATGGCAGACTTGGCAAAATTATGGTTCAATGTATTACAATTGAATCATACATAGGATACATGATTGGGATGTTGTTTTTAAGAGAAATGGTGTGGAATTTGTTTTTACTTGGATGGTCATTTGACTTAGAAGAGGATAACTAGATCCTTTTGCATTGCAACTTGGAATTTAACTGAGCTGTTAGGCATTTTCAAAGATTTTTCAGACATACATTTGATTCACTTCTCTTGGTTCACTCTCATCATATTGGAGTTCACATCAATGAAAAAATCGTAGGCATTCTAGATCACATGATTTCACAATGAGATTTTCCAAATTTTTCAGCATCCATATTTGACATTTTGTTTAGGGAGTTCCTCATTGAGGCTCAACTCAGGAGTTTCAACATGAAAACTTGGATATGGTTGTTACGAGGAAAATATATCTATGGCTAGGGGTAAACCACAACAGATGGAAATGACTGCAGAAATCAACTTTATTCTCAAGTATGTTTTATAAACAAATATGCTAACAAGACAAGATAAAAGACCTACCTCGTCCAGAAGTTCGATGAAGTACACCATTGAGCACTTGACCTAAAGAAATACACCTGCAACTAGTCCTCAACAACCAAGAAAAGAAAGCAGATGGTGATAATAAATGATATTAGCACATTCAATAGCGTAATACATTAATAAACATGACAAATATACCTGTGGAATAATAATTCAAATATTTGCAAGATATCAATTGGAAGAGAAAAGAGTATTTCTATTAATATATGATCAGCAGAAGTGAAATGTTACAGACTTCTATGTCGGCATGGTTCAGAACTGATAAACTAAGTTCCTTCTAGTTGGGCCTCCACCACTTCAATCCTCCACCAAAGGCAACCTCATAGAAGAGATACAATGAAGTTCTCAATCAATAAGGGAAGAGCTTGGGGGATGAACACTGTGTTCAGACTTAAAGGACAAAGGGATGCAGACTCAATATGAAGTAAATAATTTCTCCAAAGTAACTTTGCTCTCAAGGTTGAATTCTTTCTCCTCTTTTCCATAGCTCGGAATTGGCCCATTTATATCCTTCAAATGGAACTGAAGGGCCGAGTCAAAATGTTTCCTATATATGGAAGGCCAAGGATCATAGATCTTATGTCGTGACATGGAAACCCGACACCATTTTTCATTTTTTGGAACAAATCCCGATGTGCACGGGATGTAGTGGTCCAACTTGCGTATATGCATGCTGTATAGTAGGCAAGGTGCGTACATGTGGAAAAAATGTGTTTTTTATCTCTGGGATTTTGCAAAAAGGGATGAAAAGTATGCATAGGGAAATGGAAAAATTCCTTTTGTGAAAGATTGCATAGGGTGAGGAAAATATTTCTATAACAGATGCCCCCTAATGTGTGAGGTCAGAGGAGTATATGCGATGGACAAAATACATTATAAAAAACCCAGAAGTGGAGTGATGGGGAACTAGCTAGAAGAATTAGTTTCTCATTACATTCTGCACTGACTTTGGATACATGGCTACCAATAGAATTACACTGCAGATCCATGTGAAAATATGCAAAAAAATTGTCTGTGGCCATGAATAGGCAAACACAAATGCAGTTACATGCCAAAGGCTGTCACAGTCACAAACAAGGCCTGGTAGAACCAGTCTCAAAATCAATATGAATATATCTGTATGCAATGGAGTACAATCTGATCTCCCATCATCCCTGAAGTCATATAGGTACTGGTCCAATGAAAAGGAAGAAACATCTCAGGAAAGATACGACCACATACTGATGTCTTTAAGTCTTCTACACAATCCTCCAAAGGTGCAAGTTTACATCATGTGAATAAAGGAGTTGAGGTAGAACACAATGAGACACCATTTGATTACTGTTCATTGAGGTATACTGTTAACAAACACGAGACAACCTACCGATAATGAAAGTAGGTATCAAGTCACCGAGTACATTCTTACAAGTGTGAATAAATGATTTGGGGTCGAACACTTGAAGAATCCATCGATCAGGAGACATTGATGTATTCCCAATTGTCGATGGTGAGAGAACTTACCACTAATGAATGCAAGCCTCAAGGTACTCATAAGACTCCAGGTCTCGTTTCCAGAATAGATGAGCTGAATTCGATGGAAGGTGACCCGCTGAAAGGAGAGAATTAAGGCATGTCTCATCATTCAGCACAAGGAATAAAGAAGGAGCTTCATGATTTGGAGGAAATCAGACGAATAACATGTTCACGAACCAACGAACTTGCGCATCTTTCACGTGTGCCAAGTGCAAGTAGTACATGAAAAAGACACTCTGAATAGCAGCTAATGAGGAAAACTTTCGACAAAGGTAAGGAAACCACCAATAAGGATAATGGAATCCAAGACATTGCATGAATCCCAATGTGTGAATAGATGTCTTGCCCTCGAACACAAGGGAAACCACCCAGTCAACGACCAATGATGAAATGTTGACTGTCGGGTTCAAGGTTACCTACCAATGATGAAAGTAGGGCTAGGGTGTGTGATATGACTACAGTATCATGTGATTTTGAGACAAACTGAGGGTGTGGATGACAGTCAAAGTCAATAGTTCTGAGAAATGGCTGACACAGGTTGATAGACCTCCTTTGAACAAGACCATGAGACATATGGAAGACTTTGGCAGCATAGACTTAATGATGAAACCATGAGATGCAGGAGGCATCAATGAAATTATCCATAGGGACTGGAATAGTAACCAGTCAGTAGATAAGACTCTGTAACGAGCTCAGCTTCCTAAGGCGATGCTAAACCCAAAATTATGATGACAAATGGACTCAATAACTTTGTGATATGTTCAAAGGTGACACGATTGCTGCCAATATAAGATAATACTCCCTTCTTTCCTGTCTTTTTGTTTTTTTTCATAGAAAAATGAATGCTATGATACAGAGGAGGAAACGAGTGTCACAAGTAAGCAAAAATAGTTCCAACAGTGGAACATACCTATGCTCAATGCAAGGAGATGAATTCAGGAGATGGACACTAGGGAGAATGTTCCCTCCTAGGTATAGGGTGTCAAATTGCGAAGGATATAAACGAGGATATGCTTTGTTGAGGATGAAAAAATGCTGAGGCAAACGGTTTATAACACAAAGCGAGAACTGACAATAGGCTCAATACTACAAGCAAGGGCATGAGATGCAATCACAACTTAATGCCAAAATATGTCCTTTTTCATGACATTTAGTCTACTTGGTGTGAAAAAGGGATAAACTTGTACCAAATAGACGTCCTTTCAAATCCAATTTATGAGCGTGAAAGAGACAAGTTCACTCAGAAATACTTTCTCTTTTTGAAGACGAGTTGGAAAAGAGCTTAAATTAAACTTGGTTGGGAGTCCTATAGGTATAAGGCAACATGTTTATGAGTGAGAAATGAGGCTCAGCATAAAGTCATGTATTAACTATAAGGGACTCTCGGTCCTATGTAAAAAATCTCTGCATGGGCACCAAATGAAGCAGAGGATATAACTAGGGCACCCATGTTTGGCAAGTCTCTACCACTTGATGACGACACATCTTATAGTAGATGGAGGGTTCTGTGTTACAACAAATGGGTTCATACCTAAGGCATAAAATTGGTAGTTATAGGACAATGAAAAAATGCATGATGGAATGGATACCTATCCTATATGTTGGGTAGGGAAAATACCTGCCCGTGGTTATGAACGACCAACATAATGTTAAAATCCACAAGAATACCTGGTGAAAACTACAAAAACCAACTCAATCCACTTCTGTATTAGTCCATTAGGTGAAAAAATGACTCAAAACTATAGAAAGTGGGTAAAAATTGTTATAAATAGTAATAGAATAAAAAATTACTATGTCATTTTGACTTTTTACCCAAATAGTGAAAATTGGACCAAATTACCTCTGATCTTCAAGGGGTGATTGTGGGAGCGTCAGGCGACGAAATCATAAACCGTCTGGACTAGGTAATTCCTCTTCCTCTCCTCTTCCTTTCCAATGGATTAAATTTTTAAATTAGGTTTCGAATTTTGATTAAATTAGGGTGCAAATTGGGTAACTCGGTGTACGCGGGCTACCATTTATCGGGTTTCATGTATGTGAGGTTATATGCGACTATGAAAAATACAGGGCATGTATACTCAACCCTATATGCGATTGTAAATGAAGCATCTCGAGCACAAGTCTTTAATCAATGATTTATATGGTTGCTAACTCAAAATTTGACTTTTATCTGGAAGGATGGTGCTAGAATGGAGGGAAATGGAGAATGAGGAGGTAGATGTTGTTGTGGACAAAGATTTAGGGGCCCAAATAGCCTTGAAAATATGTGGATTATATAAATTTTGGGCACTCAAAGGGATGAGGGCCCAGGTGAGGTTGCTGAGATGCACAGTATATGATTGGTGTACCTCACTACTAGCTAATATGAAGAGCCAGTTGAGAGAGTGAAAACATGGTAGCAAGAGGACCTTCCGGTTTGCCTCTATCTTATGCATATTTTTATTCAAGCGAGTTCTAGGTTTGGGACCTAGATTCTGGATTCTTCCAAGAGGACCTCGCGATCCATCCATGGCACAGTGGACCAAGGTAATAAGATGATAGGGGGGAGGTAGGGTGACCACAACCTACAATGAGGATTTCTTCTACTGGTGGAGGAGATAGATCATTGCTATGGATGACTACCCTTATGTAGGGATCGACTTCAGAGGGGACCCTGACATGCCACTCCCACCAGGGACCGCCTACGGGGAAATAGGTATGTCAAAAGTTTTTAAATATTTTAATTTTTTGTATTTTTGTATAGGGAAACAAAAATATTTTTGGATGATTCTCAAGAACTAACTAGACACTTGTGTTACATAGACATGGGTCCACAATGGCCAGACGGGCTTCCCCAACATCATCGAAGGCACCAGGGAGATGAGGTGGTGGGAGGAGAAGCTGAGAGAGTCCTTCAAAATGTGCAGGGCAACCTATCTCATTTGACTCAAAGGATTCGGATGGTTCAAGTAGAGGATCTGTTGGAAGCCATGCAAGGGCAAGTGGTTGGTGTGTCCAGATATTGGGTGCGACTCTTTCAGCGTCTCACAAACACCGTATTTTGTTACCATGACACACATCTAGCGCCACAGATGTAGATGTCGTGGATATTGTATTTATTGGTTGTATATGTGTATTGAGGGTGTTAGCCCCAATTTTGTACTATAAACATCATATTTTTTGAAATATATAAAGGGATCTCCGGATTTACTTATATTACAATGTGTACATTGATGAGATGGTTTTCTTTCTTTTAGTTATGTGACAAATGTCAATCTAAAACGAAATTAACATAAGCATCAGATACATGATTATAACTCCTAGGCATGTGATAATAAGTAATAAAATCAAACTATCGTTCGAAAAGATGTACCCATAGGAATTGTCGGAGTAAAGTAGGATCACACACGTGGTAACTGTCATTCAACTGACATACTACTAACTGGGAAACTGGGCGAACATCTAAAGAGAAAATACCATGTGAGATAACATCGTGCAAAAGTTCTATAATGATGCTATATTCAGCTACATTATTCGCGGATGGCCCTAGGAATACGCCACCTGAAGACACCAGTAGACCCTCGGGTGAGAAAACCACCCAAGCGACAAAAGACAAGTTCCGTGTATGACGAATGGCTCTGTCTGTGAATCCTAAGTAGACCAAAGATTCCATTGACATCTGTCAACCAAGGGAAAACTCGATAAACAAGATGAAGATGAAAAAGAAAGGGAAAAGATATATACAATAAATTAAATTAGTATACAAAGAGTTCCACCCAAGCTTGGACCTCAAGCGTAATATATTTTCAAGTAGATCCCATTCCTGGGCTTGGCCAACATATTCCCTTCATAATATTCTAACTCATAGGCTCCTTTTTCTAATACACGTCGCACGATATAGGGACAGTGACACATGGGGTTAAACTTGCCTGCCCCCAGTGGTTCTTTGGCTTGATCATATAAGAGAACCAAGTCACCCTCAGTGTACAACCAAGGACAGAAAGAATTATTGTACTGGACCTTGAAATGTATTTTTTTCACCATGATAGTCGTAGAGGAGTCTTGATGGTGCTTGTCAAGATTCTCTAGGTGTGCAAGGCATCGCTCGAGATCGGAAGTGTCAAGTAGGAGCACAACTGCCAACTTAAGAGAAGGGATTTCACATTCAATAGGTAAAATAGACTCAACACCATGTACTAACTGGAAAGGGGAAAATACGGTGTCATTCTTGATTGAGGTTTGGTATGCCGAGAGTGTGGGATATAGCATAATCTGTCATTCATACTTAATCTAGATGAAAACTTTTTGAAAAATGGTCTTGAGAAACTTGTTGATGGCCGCTGCTTGTCCATTTTCCTATGGGTAATAAGGGGAAGAATGACCATGTTTAAACCCCAAATTATATGCTATCTCTTCTATCATTTTGTTCTGAAAGTGACTTCCATGATCAGTGACAATCTCACTCAGGATACCGAACCGAGAGATAATCTGATTGAATACGAAGAAGTTGGCAGTCTTCCCATCAGATTTAACTATAGGCATGGCCTCTTCCCACTTAGTAAAGTAGTCTATGGCCACGATAATGTGTTTATGCCCCCCATCCAAAGTTGGTTTGAAATCTACAAAGTCCACCCCCCACTTGGTGAAGGGACAGACGATAATGACTAGGTGAAGAGGGGCTGGATGCGAGCGCATTTTCCGAGTGAAAACCTGGCAGGGGTGACACTTCTTAACCTATTCAATACAATCTTTAAATATATATGGACATAAATAACTGGCTTACAAATGTTTTTGGGTTGTTGTAAGACCGATAGATGACCACCACAAGCCCCACTATTTTAATCGTTTAGGACTGACTCGTCTTCCCTGTGAGTTAAACAATGACACAAGATATTGTCTATTCCTCGATGATACAAAGTGTCATCAACGATAGTATAATTCTTATCTCGGTATCTACATGCCATCGGTCATCTCACGAGAGATGCTAAGGGAACTTCAAAGTTTGAGGATAGAGAACAATGTCTCCATACCAGGGGTCGGCCGACGACACAAGAAAAATGTGTTCGTCCATAAAAAAATCAACATGGTTAATGAAAGTCAGATATTGACTCCACGAATACTAGTGATTTCTTGGATTTGGCAGAAGAGAAATCGAGATCAAATTCTTGTAAAATGACAATCCATTTATTATATTTTCCCCCTATGATATGCCTGGTAAGGACATATTGAAATGGATTGACATCAACCACCATATTAGTATTGCAAAGCAATATATAATGGCGTAAAAGTTGGACTGTGTGAACAACAACCAAAGCTAGCTTTTCAACGTGAGAATAATTAATCTCAAGACCGACTAAGTTTCGACTAAGATAGTAGATGACATGCTCGCAGAGCTTATCATCCTCCTGAACCAAAACTATACCAATCGTCTCCTTGGACACGATGATATAAATCAAGTAATCCCTACTGTAGTCAGGAGACTTCAACAGAGGCATCGATACCAAGGATTTATTCAAAGTATCGAAGGACTCATGGGCTCGCTCATCCCAGATAAAAGGGGTGTCCTTCTTCAAAAGATGCATGAAAGCGTTAGTGATATTGGCATAATTTACTATAAACCGACGTAGAAAGTTATCTTTCCCCTGTAAACCTTGAAGTTGTCGAATAGTGCGTGGGGGAGGCAATCGAAGTATTTCCTCAACCTTTAATGGATCTACCATGATCCCTGACTCGGAAACTAGAAATCCAAAAATATGGCCAGACCTAACACAAAAGATGCACTTATGAGGGTTCAACCGAATTCTATAGTAACAAAATCTTTCAAAAACAAGTCGAAGGTGCGTAAAGTGATCTGCTCTCTTACGAGAGTGATCAGCAAGATCATCAAGGTAATATTCGACTATATGCTAAAGATTGTGGAATGAAAAGGTCATAGCACATTGGAAGGTTTCTCTAGCATTTTTAAGGTCGAAAGGCATTTTTTGGTATGCGAAAGTACCCCATGGACAAATAAATGCCATCTTGTGTTGATCCTTGGGTTTAATTTGAATTTTTTTATACCTTGAAAATCCTTCCATAAAAGAAAACACTTCGCTTCCCGCACACTCATCGAGAATATGATCGATGAAAGGTGTCAGGAAGTTGTCTTTAGGACATGCCTTGTTCAGGTCACAAAATTCCATGCATACACTGATAGTTCCTTTCTTCTTATTCACAGGAACAGGATTGGATACCCATTTAGTCAAGGGAACCTAGTATATGAAGCCAACATTAAGTAGCTTCTCCAACTCTGCCTTAATAGCAGGGGCCTTCAACTCTGCCTTAATAGCAGGGGCCTTCCAGGCGTTGAAAACTTTAAGATGTTGTCAAACAGGTTTAGCATATGGATAAGTTCTAATCTCATGCTTGACAATACGAGGGTCGATTCCTGGCATCTCTTCATATGAAGAAGAAAAAACATCTCAGAATTCCTTGAAGAGTTCGGTGTAGATCAGGATTTCTTCTGGCGAACAATCCACACCAATATGTACGTTTTCAATATTTCCAGGGGTACGAGAGATATCGATCATGATGGTAGGATAAATACTCACCATATTTCCTTCAACATTAATTCCATGTGTATCAAGTGGAACTACGACATGACCGACTATCTCACTCAAAGTAGATCAAAAGTCATCTTCTTCAATTCTTTCAAGCTTTGGGAGATAATAAGAGCGATGATGCATATCATCCCAGGGTTTGTTGGAACTATTCATGGTTTCAATGATATCTTCATCTGAGGGCAAAATATCATCGAGGCATTCATGTCAATAAGAGAAAGAAGAGGCCCACACTGGCCTAAGAACAGGATCCTCCTCATTCGTCAGCGAGGTAACAGGATCGGGATTGATGGAAGAGTCAAGAACAATTTGATACACAGTATCTGCTGTCGATAGTGGCATGGCCATTCTAGCATCTGACTGACCTTCAAAATATGAAGTCGAGGAAGGTAGGGTGCAAGGATCATTAAAATAGTAAGTGCGTAAAGGAATGGACCTCTCTGACAAACCGGGCCTACTGGACATCGCGTAAACATGGTGAATCGGTTCCATGAAGTAGAAAGTTCCCATAAGGGATAAATACATTCTGACACTGATATTCTCAGTTGTCAGCTGAGAATTGTTGATTGTGGGGATCGACGGTCCAACATATGCATTGGGACTAGCATATGCAAAGGATAACTGGTCAATTGTCATGATCTTCCCATCATGAGGAAAGCAAAGAGTACGGAAGACAGACAACATGACGATAGTCATAGAATAGGTCCAATTGCATCCTAGTAACAAGTAATAATCAAGAGGTGCATCAACTACCTCAACCTCCACCTCTACCGTCTTCCCACCTAACTGCACCAAAAAGGTAGGAAGAATATCGTGAGAGTGGAAGGAATGATCGTCAAAAGAAGTCAACATGTTTGATGATTTAGAAAGAGTCAGAGAACCAAGGTCTTTCCAACAGATCAGGGACATCACACATGTAGCAACTCCTTCATCAATAACCACACATTTGATGGTATAATTTGAGTACGCCACGTGGATTTTGAATTCCACATGGTAAGGCAAGCAAGGCTTCACATCTGTGACGTCAAAATAGACAACATTTGAGCCACTGGGTTCTAGAGATCCTAACGCAGATAGTAAGGCATTCCTCTATGAAGGACATGTCTGGAGCACCTCCAAAGCCAACATCGCATAAGGATTTTGACCCAGGTCCTATACAATAGAGTAGTTCTGGGTGGATCTAGCATTTGGATTATGGGTAAATCGCTTGAGTACTCCTTTCAGAATACGAGGCGGTGGCTCTGGTTTTTCGATCTGTAAAGTCATCTCTGGAGGAGGAGGAGGAGGATATTATAGACCAGGTATAGCTTGTGAAGAACTATAATTGTGAGATCGAGTGGCTATATGAACTTTATCATCGATCATATTGATACACAAAGGGTCGTTGTCTTGCAACGACGG
>JASDQU010029219.1:1406-15828 GCA_032191745.1 Picea mariana | reverse complement strand
GTACAAAGCTTACCAGGAAATTTCACCTTACATATTTCACTTTATGATTATTACAACCTTTCTTCTTATTCCCGCCTGGTTGTTGGTTACCATTCGGGTCAGTCGATGATTTCATGGAATGTACATCCACTGATTGAGTGGGATTGGAAGACACAGACGAAGTTAGCTCTCCTGTAGACTGGTTTAGAGAACCCTTTCAAATGGCTTGTCACCGAGTCTGCATATTTTACATTAGTGGAGCCTACAATTCCATCGGCATGAAGTCCGGGATTTTTTCTAGGGTCATGGGTTGACTGTGGTGCATCTGAAAGAATGTGGTATAACATCCTAGACTAAGCGTATATAAGATCTAACTATCGGTCTTTGAAGATCTCTTCTTCCTCAGTGGTAACCCCAGATGTAGCAACAACCTTCGAGATAGGAGGCTTCAAAGACTTGAGGAACCATTCTAAAAGAAAGGTCAGGCTATGGAGTTCTTAATCAACCTCTTCCATCTATGCCACTCCTGGATATGATCCGAGATATGAGTGGTTGTGTCCTGGCGTAAAGTTGACAGAAGTTCTAGGCCAACATCGTAACGAACTGACAATTGGAAGCGGTTAAGGAAGGCCAACATCATCTAACTAAACATCCCATATGCCCCCCTAGGTAGCTCGATATACCATTTCGTAGCGAGTCTAATGAGGGTGCGTTGAAATAATATTAATCGAATAGAATCATCATTAAGGGAATTTGAGGAGCACCATAGGTGAAAGGTAGTAATGTTATCACCAGGATCCTCACCATTCTTACCTTTGAATTTAGGAATGTACGAATGAATCTTGGTGGGGACAGAGGGCCATGTAGGATCATGAGACATAGGTGTTATCACTGAAATTTCGTCCGCACATGGCGACAAGAACTCAGCATCGTCAAAACAGGAATGAAGCTATTCATGGCACTAAATCACATTTTCAGCATTACAAAAGGGTCAAAAACTATACAAAATAACCAAAAATTGAAGGGCACTTTACAGAATCAAGGTGCGCACACACATGCGTGGAACAACAACGTACCATTCGCGCATACGCGCACGACGCGCGGCTGTTGGCGCAAAAACCCGCGCACCTGCTAAACGACGCATTTATTGAAATTGGTCGGTCTCCCAACCACTAATGGATCAGCTCCCAAGCCGATTTGACATCAAATCTGAGCTGAATCCGCATGGTAGGCTGGTCAAAGACCTAATTGAGCCCTAAAGAGCCTCTTTTCACACCTCAAAGGAGTTACATAATTACCCAATGCTATGCTATAAAAAGCCATAAAGAAACATCATTTTCTCAAGGAATTTCATGTATTGTTATGCTGCTAAGATTGTTAAGAACTCACTCTTTGACAATAACACATTGGCACCATTTCATAGAGCCATTCACCTATCCATTGAGGGAATGTGCTTGGAGTTATTTCACCATCATTCTCATTTTCTTATTGTAAGGAGAGCAAGTTTGTGAGGGCCTCAAGAGCCTTCCTTTGGAGGAAGAAGGAACCACAGTTCCCTTTCTTCATTGTGCTTTGGATTTCATCAATTGATTAGCCTAAAAACATTGGTGATATTGGTCTTTTGTGTTTATTATTTATTTTTCCATATGATCATAGTTTTAGTTTGTTTTAGTTTAATTCTTGTTTATTTTTTAGTTGTTCTTTTTCTAACCCTTTCCTCTACAACTGTCATGCCTAGCAAGGCCCAACTGGGCATGTAAGCACCCTTTATTTGCTCACCAAGTGACGAATTGGGTGCAAACAATAGGATCATTCATAAACTTATACAAGTATGGTAGATTAAGCATGGCCATAAAAGGGAGACGGGGTTGCGACATCTAGCCCCAAGCTCCCTGGAAAAATTGTGCTTGAGGAACTGCAACCCATCCCGGGTTCTGGTAAGCACCATGACCCTATCCGGGATTGTAAGACCCTCCTCCAATCTGATTCATAAAAGTTTTTTTAGGCATCATTCCGGTAGGAATGTTCTAATGGGGGTTATAAAAATTTCCCCCAAATGGATTGGATCCGAGTTGGGGGTTGCCCAAAGTGTGAAACTAACCTCCTCCGGGTGTGAATTCGAAGGATAGAGGTGTATTCTTCATGCCAAATGTTTTGGTCAGAATCGACATTGAGGAGGTAGGGGTATAGGATGAAACTTGAGCAGAAGCTTGTCTGCCAGGTTGGTTTCTCCACCCAAAAGAAAGAGGGTTAGACCTGGGGTTAAAAGCAGTAATTCCTCCTATATTAGGAGTCGTTTGAGGGATTTGAGAACCAGCAAATGAAAATGAATTATAAGGAGGTGTGGTTCCCCCAATTCCAATGCTAGCATTAGGGCCAACAGTTGGGATGGAGTTCAAAAAATGCGAAGTAAAGTTTGACATACCATAGGAAAAAGAACTAGAGGCCATAGGGATGGACTGAACATTATAACTCGGTGAGTGACCAAGAGACCAAAATAGGTTCAAGGAAAGAGATTGAGCATTCACTATAGGACGGGAATTAGTAATGATAGGTGCCTTTGGTACTACAACCATTGTGGTTGCAGGAGTCGAAGGGTGCCATTAACTATGGTCGGTGTGGGAGTCAAAGGGCTCCCAGTATTTTGAATACTAGGTCCAGTACTCATCCTTGTAGAATCACAAGTCTGAACAGTGGAGGTGTGTATACCATGTCTAATAACTCTACGTATTTTAGAAGGCAGAGACTCAAAATCCGATGGTAACAATAACAAGAGACGGGACCGGCGGAGATGTTGGTCTGACTCCAGGATGACTTAAGACTCAAGATACAAAAAATAAATCCTAGGGCCAACTAGTAATCAAAGAGCACACCAAATATTAAATGGCCAATATGCACACAAACGTGGTAAAGTGGTTGAAAGGGGCCTCCCTCCCTAAAGAAGGTATGTCTCTCCCAAGAAGGGCCTGAGACTCCCTGCTAAAGATCGGAGGTAACCGAATCCGTTATAAGGGCCCTCGTGGGCTTAATAACCAGTCGGTCATATCCCCCCAGAGAGGTAATCCTTCATAAAGGTTGTGTGATGTTCGACCCTTATTCGACCCAGGGTACCTACAGAATAACCCCTACAAGTAACCTATGTGTCACCTAAGTCAAGAAACTAAGTAACCAATGTATAACTGATGCACAGGAGAGCAGTCGTAAGTCAATTCCACCATATGGGAAGGGTAGCAAAGCCCGAAACCTTGAAAGTATCACCTCTCACGGAGGTAAATACACTAGCAAGATCCCCAGATACAAATAGATCCCCATAAATATCTCTGACGCTAAGAAGGTATCAGGGGGATATCCCTTCAACCAACCTCGCGCAACCTCGTGATTAACTCCGGTGTAAGTGGAGCCTCCTGATATTACCAATTATACAATGGACTTATCCACTCCCTTTTTCAGACACATATGTTGATTTAATTGCCTTGGAGAAGTTTACTCACAAAATCCTATTCCAAGGCACTAAATCCTAGGCTAGTTTGTGCACCCTATAAAATAAAATTGTGACTAATCAATTTTAAATTATAGCATTAATTTTAATGGCCATGCTTACTCAAAAAGGTATGGTAGTGAAACTCATGATGTTATGACTCAACAAGAAAAGTAAATATGAATACAATGCAAAGTCCTAAATTCAACTTTCAGTGATTGATATGCTTCTTAAAACAAATGCAATTTTCATCAACTCTACAATTCTGAAGTAAAAAATGCAATCTTTCTTTACATGCACTAAGCTAATGACAAAGACTCAAAAGATCAAAATGCCAAGCAATGAAAAATGCCTAATATTTTTGTATTTTAAATATAAGAAAAGAGAAAATGCATGGACTGAACAACAACTTTATATATAAAACTCTACTGTGTATAGAAAGAGATAACTCAAGCATAATACCAAGGAGCAAAACGCCAAGCCCAATTTACAAGGACAATCAAAATGAAAAGGTGATGATAAAGACTCTGCCAAAACGTTCAACCCCAGACAGGTCTGCTGTCATCCCACGAGCACTTAACAGTCACTACAGAGACCCAAGAAGACTCAACAATCATCAAAACCTGCCCAGCAACCACCAAACCGAGTAAAAAAGCACAATAGGTTGATGTACACGACTGTTCAGGGAAACAACGCGTATGTATGCAGATTGTAGAGGGACAATACGTGTATATACATCATTGTCAAGCCGAAAACCACGTATATGTTTCAAAAACAAATCCAGGCAAGGGAGAAAGCTGAAAAAACTCAAACCTAGAGTGAATAGAGGCTGTCAAGCAATGACACGACAAGACACACAATAGGAACGAGAGAAATCTAAGGATAAAATTACTCCAAACCCTAAGAAAGAAGATCATTCCCTAGTATGGTCGCCAATTTTGTTACAAGGAAAATCTCTCTATGGCTAGGGGTAAACCACAGCAGATGAAAATGACTACAGAAATCAACTATATTCTCAAGTATGCTATATAAACGAATATTCTAACAAGACAAGATAAAATTCCTACCTCATCCAGACGTTAGATGAAGTACATCATTGAGCACTTGACCCAAAGAAATACACCTACAACTAGTCCTCAACAACCAAGCAAAGCAAGCATATGGTGATAATAAATGATGTTGGCGCATTAAATAGCGTAATCCATTAATAAACATGACAAATTCTCCCATGGAATAATAATTCAAATATTTACAAGATATCAATTGGACGGGAAAAGAGTATTTCTAGTAATATATGATCAGCGGAAGTGAAAATGTTACAGACTTCCATGTCGACATAGTTTGGAACTGAGAAACTAAGTTCCTTCTAGTTGGGCCTCCACCACTTCAATCCTCCACCAAAGGAAAGCTCATAGAAGAGAGACAATGAAGTTCTCAATCAATAAGGGAAGAGCTTGGGGTATGAACACTGTGTTCAAACTTAAAGGACAAAGGGATGCAGACTCAATATGAAGTAAATAATTTCTCCAGAGTAACTTTTCTCTCAAAGTTGAATTCTTTCTCCTCTTTTCCATAGCTCAGAATTGGCCCATTTATATCCTTCAAATGCAACTGAAGGGCCGAGTCAGAACGTTTCCAGTATATGGAAGGCCAAGGATCATAGATCTCCTGTCGTGACATGGAAACCTAACACCATTTTTCATTTTTGGGCACAAATCACAATGTACGCAGGTTGTAATGGTGCAGCCTTCGTATATGCATGTTGTATAGTAGGCAAGGTGGATACATGTGGAAAAAATGTATTTTTTATCTATGGGATTTTGCAAAAAGGGATGAAAAGTTTGCATAGGGAAATGGAAAAAGGTCATCTGTGCAAGATTTCATAGGGTGAGGAAAATCTTGCTATAACAATGGTACCAATTTATGCACCTACTTTGTTGGTATTATTTTTCAGACTTATGATTGAGGGGGGGGGATTTTACCTTCTTACTCATATACAATCATGATGTACTAGTAGAACCACCTAATGTATTTTACATTTAAGGATATAGTTTTTATCCTAAGTGTGTTTTTGTATTCTTATTTTTCCTCCTCCTACCTTATCTCACGATGAGGTTTCGATGTGAGAGAAATTTAGGTGGTTTCAATATTTTATTATATATTTGTATCATTAAAATTAATACAATGTGAGAGAATATGGCTTGAGGCATTTTCTACAAAAGGTTTTGTCCTTATATTGTTTGTGTTCTATTTTTATTCATTTGATACCTTGTTTTTTGTTACAGGTACTTTCCTGATCCAAATTTTGGTGAACTCCACTTCGTTTGACTTAACAACTTCCTCCATGGTATTATAATGTATTTTTTTCCATCATCTTCCCTTATGAGCTCACACATTAGGGGGTATTTGTTATAACATCTTTTGACACCTCCATGTTTGAGATGCCTTATTGGACACTATACACCCATCTTGCTCAATGGATAACTCTATAGAATTTCTAAATAGTCTATTTTGAAATCCACATGCACCTTCTACTCACAAAATGAGGTGTACATTCCCTTTCTTCTCACAAAAGGAGTGTGTGCCTAAAAAAGTGAATAGAAATTATAAAATTCTTGAAAATCATGTGCTTTTGAGCAGAGATTACAGGAAAAATACTTCAATAACTTCTTGAAACCAACTCCAATTTGTCTCAACCAACTTGTGAAGGAATAAAATGAGTCCTAAATGGAAGGAATTGTTATTAACTCATGATATAGCATAGCTATCATTTTGATATCCTCGTGCCAAGCAAATAGAGATTTTTGTTTCCTTGTGATTTTTATGACCTTTAACCCTTGGAAAGAACTTGCTTTATAAGTGTTTTCTCCCTTTTAATGCATTTTAGGTTCAAATATCTTAGTTTCCATAATCGTAGTGCATGAAGGAGAAGTGGATTCCTGAAGTAGCCTTGAGTGGCTTGAGGATGAAGGAATCTAGATGATGGTTATGGAAGGTGTTGGTAGTGAATTATGTATAACTTTGTGTAATTTTTTTCATTTAATTTAAAAGGAATATCTCTCTTATTTATCTCCCCCAAATTTTTTTTTAATGTGCGTTATTTGATCTCTTTCGACATTTGGTTACAGTTCTAGCTTTCCCAGTTGGTTAGTTTAGTTATTGCAATATTGTTTTTCCTTTCATTTTTGTTTGAGGAAGGTTTCTTGGCTTGTTGTGTGTAGTATTGAAGATTGGATTGGATCAAGGACAATAAAGGTGGTATCAACATGAGAGGTCTCACTTCCAATAAGCCATCATGACTAGGGAAGCCCTCATAACCAAATGGTAGCTATAGAAAATAGATTGTAGGATAATATTAGAGATTGAAGATTATTGTTCTTCGAATCCAATTTGTTAATAGACTACCCTAGCTATAGAATAAATTCATCTGGAACAATGTGGTGTGATTTGACCCCTAGAGAATTGAAGTAATGAAAGGCTAACCATTCCCAAAGACACTTAAAAAATTGCATGGTTTCCTTGGTCTCATTAGGTACTACAAGAAATTTGTGTGGAGCTATGGTATAATTTCTACCCCATTAAATTCCTTACTAAAAAATAAATCCTTTGTTTGGAATTATGTAGATAAGAAAACCTTCCAGGGATTAAATGAAGTTATGTGTACTACCCCAACATTAGTAGTGCCAAACACCACCAAAACTTTCATATTGGAATGTGATGCCTCAAGAAAAGGTCTCGAGGTAGTGTTATTGCAAGAGGGGCACCTATTGGTGTTCACTAGTAAACAATTGTGTGATAAAAACTTATGCAAGTCTACATATGAGAATTAAATGGTGTCCATCCTTCAAGTAGTGGACACATGGCACCCTTACCTCACTGGGATAATTTTTATATCAAGATAGACAATAGGAGCATGGAATATTTTTTGGAACAACGTTTTTCTTCATTTGAGAAACACAAGTGGGTCACCAAGGTGTTGGGCTATGATTATGATATCATTTGCACGAAGGGAAAGGAGAATGTGGTGGCCATATCCTTGTCACACAAACATGAGGAGGAAGGGTCCTTATTTCCCTTATTCTTATGAGTGTTAGATTGAATTTTTAAGCTCTATCGGGAATGGTTGGGTAATGCCAAAGTTTTTCACCTCATTCAACAACTACATGAGGCCCAAACTGTTCAACAACATAGGTGTTCCAACTAGGTATTTGGCAAGCATGATGGCACTCTGATTATCGCACCAGAGGATGGTTAGATGTTGTTGTTGGAATCCAAAATCTGAAAGGATATGTCGAAGCCACATGGCATATTGACATGCATTCACCATTTCTCAGTACTTGGATTATGTTGAAGAAAGTCCAATAGCTTGTTGCTTCTTACAGGCCCAAGTGACAGGTCCTTAACCAAGGATGAAAAGATAACTTGCAGTAGACTTTCGAGCATTAGGGTTGCTGACCCAATATGAATAAATGAAAATAGTGAATAATGTTGAGTTTTTGTAACTATGTTCGGTCTTCATAATGTATTTGTAAAGCATATTTTTATGCTCAAGAAAAGGGAAAATTATTTTTGAGTCAAGTCCTCTTTCTAAATTTTAAGAGGGGAATTTTGAATTTGTAAAATTAATTTTTGGCTCCAATTGTACAAGTTGGCCCCAAATTGAGTGATGAATTAGTATAAATATATCCTTGAGCTCTTCATTTGGACATACAAAAAAATTCCTTTCACAAGAGCAACTACAACTACTATAGGTTCGTTTATTCTTGAAGAAATTGCGCATCTCAAGCAAAGTATTCTTGGCATATTGTCTTTCTTCCTTTTCTCTCTTCATCTCTAGCTCACACATGTGGAGTCTCTCTCTCTCTCTCCCGTGCACATCTTTTTTGTGTAGCTAAAACAATTGTTGTTGGATTTTCTAAGGTCAAAATTTCTAGGGTTTGTCTTAAAGGTTGGATATCGAGTTCTAAGGGTTTCTCTTGTTGTACAAATAATTTATCTATTAAAAAGGGTTGTTGGGTTTTTCCCCTTCGTTGGTTTTCCAAGGGAAAATATTGTGTCTTTCTGTGATCTCTACTGTTCTACCATTATACTATTCTACTACATTTATATGGTTGAATTTTTTAAGTGTAATTGCTTAATGATATATTGAAAAGTGAAAAGGAAGTTTAGCGTCATTAGAAGTAATTATCAACTTTTTAGAAATATTGTTCCTAGATCCATTGTACTAAGAATTTCAACATGGTATCAGAGATTTGGTGAAGAAAAGAACTCTGAGATCATCGTCAAAGAGAGACCTATCTTTAAGAATATCTTTCTTCTTCTCTGTACACCTATGGATTTCTCTATGAAATAAGAAAACAAGCTAGAAGGGGCGTCAAACTTCAGAGCGTGGAAAATTAGGATTGACCTTATCCTTTCCCAGAACAAAGTTATGGATATGGTGAAAGGAAAGATTACGGAACTAGAAGATGATGCATAAAAGGAAAATTTTAAAGATAATGATATCACTTCCAGGAGTCTCATTGTGGACTCAATCATAGATCATTTGATTCCCTATATTTCAAATCTTGATACATTGAAGAAAATGTATGATGCCCTAACCAATCTATATACAGTCAAGAATGTTGGCCAAGTTATGAGCCTGAAGAATGAGCTTCGTGATGTTAAAATGATGAAAGATGATACAGTAGAATCATATTTTGTAAGGATCTCCCAGCTAAGAGATCAACTTCAAGCTATCAGTGAAACTATTTCTAAAAAAGAGATAGTGACTACTGCACTTAAAGGTCTACCCATATCATGGGATGCATTTGCATCATCATAAAACCAAGAAAATAATTTTCTACTTTTGATTAACTATGGACCCATTGTGCTCAAGAAGAATCAAGGATCATGTCAAGAGAAAGAACCCAAAAGGAAGAAGACTCTCAAGCTTATGCAACAAGATTCAATAGGAATGGTGGCAAGAAGAAATTTGGCTTTCAAAACAAGAATTCAGGAAGAATACCTAATCATCAAAGGAAGAAATACTTGTCAAAGATTCAATGTTATGGTTTTCATAAATATGGAAACTACAAAAGTGAATGTACTCAACTAGCAAAGAAGAGGAAAGGGAAGCATCATGCTTCCGTAGCGGATATGAAGGATGAAGAACCCTCAAAGAAAGTCAAGAAAGAAAACATAGATTTATTTTATTTCTCCACACTAACAGGATCTACTAATGATGATGATGATATATGGTAATATATAGCGGTGCTTCTAGACACATGGCAGGTGATTGTGTCAATATCACAATCATAAGGGAGAAAAGGATATCTCAGAAAGTGGAACCTGGAAACAATCACGCTTATGCAGTCAAAGGCATTGGTAAAGCATCTATTGAGTTGGAATTCGGTAAAAATGTACATCTCAGTAATGTTCTATATGTACCAAGTTTGAAAAATAATTTAGTTTCCATTTCTTGTTTAGAAGATAAAGGATATAGACTAGCATTTGTTGATGGGAAAGTAATTCTATGGCCTAACGGTTCAAGTATAGATAATTCTAGAGTTATTGGAATTCATGAAGGAAAATTGTATAAAATACTAGGTCAAAATGCTCAAGAACTTGTTTATGATGAAATCAATCCTTGTGAGTTATGGCATAGAAGATATGTTCATATTCATTATCAAGCCTTGCCTTCAATAAATCAAATGGTGTTAGGTGTTCTTGAATTGAAACCAACAAATGAAGGCATATGTAAAGTATGTGCACTTGGGAAAAGTGTTAAGAATCCATTCCCAAGTAGTGAAAACAGATCCAAGGAAATCTTGAACTCGATTCATTTTGATGTATGGGGTCCTATGCCTGTGATGTCTCTATGAGGTTCTCTATATTATGTAACCTTCATTGATGAATTCTCTTGCAAGACATGGATGTACCTCTTGAATTCAAAATATGAATTATTTGACAAGTTCTAAGAATTCAAGGCTGAAGTGGAGAATTTGATAGGAAAGAAGATCAAGACATTGAGATCAGATAATGGAGGAGAATACACCTCTAAAGAACTCATTTCCTTTTGTAAAGCAGCAGGGATTAAGAGGGAGTTGATAGTCCCACTTAATCCTCAACAAAATGGTGTAGTAGTGATTTAGGTGGATATCGGTGGCCACCCACCTATTCCAACTGGCTCAAAACAGTTTATTGGCAACTTACTATTTTTAGCAGTTTTTCGATTCCTAAACTTCCAAGGCCATTTTGAGGTCGTAAATGAATTTTTTTCATGATGGGGAACCTCAATTATTTTCAAAGGATATGATTAATATCCCAAAATTAATATCCTCATATATACCTTTCCAACGAGCTATCATGCGCCCCAAACGGAGATCATATGCCAAAGTTACGCCCCCATGAAGTTGATACACCAAACTACCCAAAACAAGGTCCACAAAACTATTGGCTTTTCATCTTCCGGGGTTAGGGTTTTGGATTTTATTTATGTAAAAAAGGCCTTTGGAGCCTCATTTTAGCATCCATCTTCTAGAAAATGAGTGTAGCCGTCACATCTCTTCCCAGAGATAAGTTGCCACAATTCTAGCGAGTTCATTCACTCTGTATTTTTACAGTTATGTACATTTCACTTATTAATAGAAATTGTGTATTATTGTATCTATGTGTTTATTTTGATATCTTTTATATATATATGTTATATTATTGGATATCTGATATATCTTTGTACATTTATTTATTATATCTCCGCTCTCATTTCGTGTCGAAAATAATTTGGATCAAGTAGAAAGAAAGAACATATCCATTGAAGAATATGTTAAGGCAATGTTGAATGATAAAAGTCTATCTATGTTCCGATGGGGAGAAGTAGCTATGGAAATTGTTTATGTTTAGAACTGAAGTCCTCATCGTATATTAAAATATATGACTCCAGAAGAAGCCTTCTTTGGGAAGAAACCAAGTGTTGAACAGTTGAGGATTTGTGGTTGTCCCATTTACATTCATGTCCCTAAGGATAAGAGAAAGAAGCTAGAGCCTTCAAGAAAGAAGGGGATATTCATTGGTTACATTGAATCATCAAAATATTATAGAATATACATTCTAGGGAAAAAAAATGTTTAAGTCAGTCAGTATGTCACTTTTGATGAGAAACTTTCCTATTGAAAATCTACAGAAGATTCCATGGACTTCAACAATGAAGAAGATCATGAAGTTTCCAAGGAAGAAGATTTAGAGCATCCTAATGAAGAGCCAGAAGGACCTCTTGAGAATTTATAACTAGTTATGGTTCTTGAAATCATAAAAGGTCCAATATGGCTTAAATCAACCTTTTTGGAAGCTGAAGGACATTCAACTCCAGTTGGCACCTTCAAGGAAAGTAAGATACCTAAAAGATTCTCTAGTTATGCAACACTTATGACCAATCTTGTTAATGCAAAACATTCCACCTTTGAAGAAGAAGTTGAGAAGAAAGAATGGAAGGATTCTATGATGGAAGAGTATCAATCCATCTCAAAAATGACATATGGGAAACTATGCCAAGACCTGAAGGAAAATCTGTCGTGACTTAAAAATGGATTTACAAGATTAAGCATGTGGTGGATGGAAGTATTGATAAATACAAGGCAAGATTTGTGGCTATAGGTTTCTTCCAGAAAGAGAGAGAAGACTATGATGAAACGTTTGCACCTATTTCCAGATACATTTCTATTATATCCATTATCTCTCTTGCATCCTATATGGGTTGGAGTCTACATTAGATGGATGTAAATTCTTATTTTCTTAATGGAGTTATCAAAGAAGAAGTGTATATAGAACAACCTCAAGGTTATGACGTACACAAGAAGGAAACTCATGTCTACAGATTAAAGAAGGCCTTGTATGGACTCAAGCAAGATCCAATAGCTTGGTATGCTTGGATTAATAGCTACTTGACAAGACTTAGATTTTCCAAGAGCCATGCTGATCCAAACCTTTATTACAAGGTTGTGAATAATGCACCTGTGATTTTACTATTATATGTTGATGAATTGTTTCTGACAAGTGTAGAGCCTCTCATTATTCAGTGTAAAAGGAAGCTAGCCTCTAAATTCAATATGAAGGATATTGGTTTGATGCAATACTATTTGGGACTAGAAGTATGGAAAAATCCCAATGAAATCCTCCTTGGTCAAGGAAAGTATATAATAAAGATCCTTTAGAAGTTTGGGATGATGGATTGCAAATCCATGCCTACTCTCTTGATAAAAAATTTGAAGAAACTCAGAGACTCTAATTATAATTTTATAGATCCATCTATATACCGGAATTTGATTGGCTCACTGATGTATCTAGTTAATACCAGGTTGGACATTTGCTTTGTTGTGAACACATTGATCCAGTTCCAGGTGTAACCAAGACATGAGCATTGGATAGATGCAAAGCACATTTTGAGATATTTGAGTGCCCCACTAAATTATGGTTTGAGATATGTCTCAAACAGTGACTTACAGCTGCAAGAATATACAAATTTTGATTGGGTGGGGAATGCAGATGATAGAAAGAGCACTTCAGGAATATTCTTCAGTTTGGGATCTATTATGATCGCTTGGGCTAGCAGGAAGTAGAAGTCTGTTGCACTCAACACTACAGAGGCATAGTACATTTCAGCTTGCGATGCATGTACAAAAGAAGTATGGCTCCGTAAGCTAGTTTCTGGACTATTTGATGAGGTGATGGAATCGACCTTAATATACTATGACAATCAACTATGTGTAAAGATGTCAGAGAACCCTGTGTTTCATGATAGGTCGAAGCACATTGAGATCAAGTACTACTACCTCCATGATAAATTCCAGAAGGGAGAAATAAATCTCCAGTATATCTCGATCTATGAGAGGACAGTTGATATTATGACGAAGCCTCTGTCCAGAACTAAGTTTTTATACTACAGGGAAAAGTTGGGACTTGTGGAGATTACTCCTCTTGCTAAGAGGGAGTGTTTATGGATAGAAATTCTCTTTGTGTCATAGGAAGTGACCATATTAGAGAGAATGGTCCAGGTTGGTACCATGGATGGACGTTCTCCATGTGTCAYAGGTAGTGACCAGATTAGGGATGAATAGTCYAGGAATGACATTCTTCCTGTGTCACRGGTARTGAYCAAATTAGGAAGAATGGTCTTTCTCCCYATGTCACAKGCAGTGACCAGATTAGGGAGAATGGTACAGGKTAGTCACTCTTTTTGTKTCACTGATAGTGRCCATATTAGGAAGAGTGTTCCTTCTCCCTGTGTCACATGAAGTGACCAGATTAGGGAGAATGGAGTAGGACAATCATTCTTCATGTGTTACGGGTAGTGACCAGATTAAGAAGAATGGTCCTTGTTTCCTAGAGTCACTCAGTTCAGTGTGTGGCTTTCAGCACTTGATACCTACAACAATATACCTAGATTAATCAGATAGAGTGTGGCTCGAACAATTGATGATGTGTCATGACAGATGATGTTGATGTTGATGATGATTTGATATAACTCTTTTAATAGATAAAATTGTCAACTTGAGAACATTTAGATGGTCTTTCTGAATACCTCTCTAGTTAAGAGGGAGTGTTGAATTTTTGTAACTATGCTCAGTATTCATAATGTATTTGTAAACCATATTTTTATGCTCGAGAAAAAGGAAAATTATTTTTGAGTCAAGAGCTCTTTCAAAATTTTAAGAGGGAAATTTTAAATTTGTGAAAATGAATTTTTGGATCCAATTGTACAAGTCGACCCCCAATAGAATTAAGAATTTGTCCCCAAAATGAGTGATGAATTAGTATAAATATATCCATGAGCTCTTCATTTGGACATATGAAAAATTTTCCTTTCACAAGAGCAACTGGAGCTACTATAGGTTTGTTGATTCTTGAAGCAACTAGGCATCTCAAGTGAAGTCTTATTGGCATCTTGTCTTTCATCCTTTTCTTTCTTCATATCCAGCTCGCATGTGTGGA
>JASDQU010029218.1:0-24328 GCA_032191745.1 Picea mariana | reverse complement strand
GTAAGAAACCCCGACCCCTCTCTCCCATGGTCTAGAGTCATGTTCCTGAAATAAGAGAAATCCCAAAGCTTACCTCTTCATTTAATTTCAAGCATGAAATTCAAAATATCAGAATCCCTGTGCCCCTGACCGAATTGATTAAACATGAAGGGTTCAAGGAATGGTTCTCTGATCTTTTATAGCCTGAGGTCTCATGCCTTCCCACAGATTCCATCAATTTGCAATATGAAAAGCCTGCAGTTTTCCTAGGTCCTATGGTAGAAGAAAGGAATGACTCATCCCCTCCCTTCTACACTTCCCTTAACATAAATGATAAGGTACTGCACAACTGCTTGATGGATTCGGGGGCTTCTCACAACCTCATGCCCAAAACTGTCATGGAAGATTTAGGGCTAGAAGTCACCCGAGGCTATCATGACCTCTACTCCTTTGACTCCAGAAAGGTTCAGTGTCTGGGAGNCAGTTGCCCATGAAAAGTGTGGTCATGGATATTGTAGTGGCTGATGTTCCCCCCAAGTTTGGTATGTTATTATCAAGATCTTGGATAAAAAAACTAGGGGGAATTTTGCAGATGGACCTCACATATGCTACCATCTCATTGTTCGGAGGAGAACATAGGAAGCTATATAGGGAAGCCCAACTGGCCTATATAATCCGTGATGAAGCCAACCCTACCAACCATCCCATTTTCGCCTTAGACACTGATTTAGGTTCCAGTGTACTACAACTCACTAATGCTCCTGAGCCTTCTTTAAGACTCAAAAAACCACCCACCACTTCCCATGAATTTCCTCCCTCCATCACCCCCGTTTGGAAAATGTTTTTTGATGGAGCCTGTTCTAGGGAAGGCGCTGGAGCGGGGGTGTTTTTTGTGTCACCTGCTCAGGAAACCATATCTCTGTCATACAAACTAGAGTATGAAGCTACCAACAATGTGGCAGAGTATGAAGCTCTTGTTCTAGGATTAAGAGCTGCGAGGGAAATGGGAATTCAGGAGGTAGCATTGTTCGGTGATGCAGAGTTGGTGGTCCAACAGATCATAAACGCTTATCAGGCTAAGCACCCTCGACTAAGAAGCTACAAAAATGAGGTGTGGGACCTAGTTGAAAGTTTCTTCTTGGCATTCAACATTTCTTTCGTCCCAAGAGAGAAGAACATAGTAGCAGAATCCTTGGCTACATCAACAAGCAATTTCAAAGTACCCTTGTCGCCCAAATTCAGATATGATGTGGAAGTAAAATACAGGCCCTCCATACCTGACAATGTCAAACATTGGAAGGTATTCGAGGATGATCTCGAGATCAAGAAATTCTTGGAGACTGTCGAAGAATTTTCGGAGATTCATATCGACCAAGATTCTGCCTCTGAGAAAGGACTTGATGGGGGTAACTTGCTGAGTAAAATAGCAAAGCATGACATTGTGCAGCTCCCCAACAATCATATTCCGAGGGGGCTGGTTCCATTGGAAAGGCTTTTTGATAGAAATGATGTATCATTAAAGGGGGAGACCTCAGAGGTTGACACTGGTACTGTTCAATGCAACATTGGGACCCAGAGTCAGCCTAAGTTTGTCAAATTGTCAAGAAGTCTGACAAAGGAGCAGAGGTCTGAATACATTGAAATTTTGAGGGAATTTGCTGATGTGTTTGCCTGGACCTATGAAGACCTCAAAACATATGACATTTCTGTCATCGAGCATAAAATCCCATTAAAAGAGGAGGCAAAGCCATTTAGGCAGAAGCTGAGACATATCAATCCTATGCTGTTGCCTATCATGGAGAGGGAAGTGAAGAAGTTGCTTCAAGCTCAGATCATTGTACCGCTGAGATATTCAGAGTGGGTAGCCAACTTGGTGCCAGTAAGGAAAAAGAATGGAGAGATCCGACTCTGTGTAGACTTCAGAAACCTGAACAAGATCTCACGAAAGGATAACTACCCCTTACCAAAGATGGAACACATACTGCAGAGGGTAATAGGAGCTTCCAGGATGTCCATGATTGATGGTTTCTCTGGATACAATCAGGTCTCTGTTCTGCCTGAGGACAGGGAAAAGACGACATTCACCACTCCATGGGGCACATTCATGTACGCCAAGATTCCATTTGGATTAATGAATGTAGGGGCAACGTTTCAGCGTGCCATGAACATAGCTTTCGTTGGGGAAACAGATAAAATTGTGGTCGTCTATCTGGATGACATAACAGTGTTTTCAAAATCTGATAAAGAACACCGTTGTCATCTCAGGAAGGTTTTTCTGAAATGCAGGAGTTTTGGCATTTCCTTAAATCCCAAGAAGTCTTTATTCGCCATGCAGGAGGGAAATTTGCTAGGCCACATAGTATCAGCGGAAGGAGTAAGGATCGATCCTAACAGAGTTGAGTCAATACAAGCCTTATCAATCCCGAGGTCCAAGAAGGAGGTCCAATCTTTCCTTGGAAAGATAAATTTTCTAAGGAGGTTTGTGCCTGACTTTGCTGAGGAGGTAAAACTTATAACAACCACGTTAAGGAAATGAAATGAAGTGAGGTGGACTTCTGAATCGCGACACTCCTTTGAGCAGATAAAGAAGGCCCTGACTGAAGCCCCTGTGCTTATTAGTCTTGACTACTCAAAGGATTTCCTTATTTTCTCCTTTGCCTCACCCAACACGGTGGCTGCTGTTTTATTACAGACAAACGAGATTGGGCTAGAGCAGCCCGTGGCCTATTTCAGCCAAGCATTGAGGGATGCCGAAGTAAGGTATAACACTATGGAGAAGCAGGCCTATGCACTGTTAAAGGCTCTCAAGGCATTTAGAGTCTATGTCCTACAGTAAAAAATCATCGCTTATGTCCCCTCAACTGTTGTTAAAGACATTCTTATCCAGCCTGACATAGACAGGAGAAGGAGTAAGTGGATAGCCAGGATTCTGGAATTTGACTTGGAAATAAAGCCTACCAAATTGATCAAAGGTCAGGGCTTAGCCAAGCTGTTGGCTGAAGCCAATTGCCAAGATTTGGGGATAAGATTCATCAAGGAATGCTCAGAAATTCAGTAGGGTCGGTTATCTGAAAGAGACCCTCAAAGGGAGCCCCCATTGGCTCAATGTCCTTGGTATAAGGATGTCATATACTTTCTGCAAGAGTTGCGGCCTCTAGACGGCCTGCAAAGAAATAAAGCAAGAGATCTGAAGCTCAAGGCAGTCAGATACTGCCTTATCGATCAAATTTTATACTGGAAAGACCCCCTGGGGGTGCTTTTAAAATGCATGAATTCACAAGAGGCCGATACGATCATGGCTGAATTTCACAGCAGCCTATGTGGAGGGCACCATTTCTGGAAGGCCACAACCCACAAAATCCTCAGGGCTAGATACCACTGGCCCACCGTGTTTGCTGATGTCTGCAGAAGGGTCAGGGCTTGCATCAAATTTCATAGATTTGCAGGAAAGAAACAACTCAAGTCCTTTCCGTTAAATATTGTGGTTGTTTCAGGACCTTTCCAACAATGGGGCCTAGATTTCATTGGTGAAATTCACCCCACTTCCAGTGGGAAGCATAGATGGATCCTGACTGCTACGGATTTCTTTACCAAGTGGATTGAAGTTGTCCCCACCAGGAGTGCTTCCCACAAGGTAATCATTGGATTCCTGGAAGATCTCATCACAATATTCGACTGCCCAAGTAAGATTGTCACTGATAACGTAGCCGCTTTCAGGGCTGAGCCGTTAGCTAAGTTCTGTGAGAAATTCAGGACCAAGCTGATTCACTCCACCCCATACTATCCATAGGGAAATGGTTTAGCATAATCCTCCAACAAAAGCCTGATAAGGATCATCAAAAGGATGTTGGAAAACAATAAGAAGGCCTGGAATTCCAGATTAAAATTTGCTCTATGGGTTGACCGAGTGACCACAAAGAGATCTATATGCATCTCTCCTTTCCAATTAGTCTATGGAGCAGAGGTTGTTTTTCCTTCTCATCTAGCCATTCCTGTAGCAAAATTCCTTCAAGATCATCAGGAGGAGCCTGATGACATGATCAGAAGGATTCATCAGCTAGTGGAGGTCTAGCAGGCCAGGGAGCAGGCAATGGACAGAATTCAGGACTATCAACAAAGGATCAAGCAGGTTTTTGATAAGAAGGCCAAGAAGGAGCGGTTCCAGAAAGGAGACTTGGTGATGAAATGGGATGCTCCTAAGCAAGATAAAGGCAAACACGACAAGTTTGAAGCCCTGTGGATTGGTCCTTTTAAATTCTCTGAGACTTTCTCAAATAACACGTACAGGTTGCAAGGTTTGGAAGGTGAAGAAGTTTTCAGAAGCCTAGTGAATGGGCATTTTCTCAAAAAATGTTTTGTCTGAAGCTTCGGTGGCTCCTATGTTTTGTAAATATTGTCCTTTCTGTTCTTTGTTTTTACTTTTATTGTTTCGGCTTAATAAATGACTCCATAGCCCAAAAACAAGGCACTGGAACTGCAAAATGAGTCCTTAGAGCATCGCAGGGACGACTCTATCCCCCATGGAGCCTAATGTTAGTAACATTACTTGTCTGAAGCCCAAGAGCGATCATGTTTGCAAGTGGCGCGATGAGCGTCGAGCGCAGCTCACAGAAGAAATCTATTTCGGGCTTAAATCGAGCGAGCGAGAAGTCTGATTTTAACGATCAGGATTTATCCAAAGGGATAGATCAATGGTTGGCGGGAAATCACGGTTAGCGAAGTTGCGCCGAGGTTAGCGTGATGGATAGCGCCCATATTTTGTGCAGGAACGAATGGAAACCATTCATCCCAAAGGACGCATGGCACGAGATCTGGTCACGTCGAATTTTCGGCAGTCGCGAGTGCAAAGGGTGAAGGTTTCATGTCGTTGTACATCTCGAAACCCCGAACCCCGAAGTGTCGATAACACCCAAAGTTGGGCCCACAGTATCAAGGGGCAGTCTCAACCATCCATCTGAAGTAGACACCTGGCGCGCGATTAGGCTCCCCGCCTTTTCGCCCATTGTGGTTTCGAAGCGCAAAGAGTAGGTCCCTCACATCCCCAATGCGCGAAGTGACGAGAGCATCTAGAACCTGGGGCCCACAACAACGTTGGGTGAGTTTAGGACAGTCACAGTTGAAGGACACGTGGCACCCAATTGAACCGTCTCGACGTTTCTCCCATCGCAACTATGATAAGAAAGGATCAACTCCTTCCTATTCGTGAACGCCAAAAACTCCTATGGGAATAAAAGCAGGGTCACGGTCTGTGGTCACTTGGGAAATAAAAGAGCTAAACAAAAGGGGCCAAAAGCGTCGAGTCCAGTCGCCAAAAGGATCATCGCAATTTCCAGGAGCCATTGGATACGATTTCACTTCTGGTTTCCGCTTGGAGTAAATGAAGGCAAGAATGGGTGGTTGAAACCTCCTTTCATTCATTGAGTGTGAGGTATGGAGGGTCTGGCAAGTGGTCTGCTCGAAGGTGTTTTGCATACTGATTTTTCCAAAGAAGCCATGCCGAAGTCCTCGATTAGACAAAGAAGTCTGCACACGCCATTTTGGCCTTTAATGTTTTAGCTACCTCCCCTGCAAAGGCCATGTGAAGTTAAGGAGACGTCTGACGAAGGACTTCTGCCCAAAGATTGATTGAAGAGACGCTATGCCTTGGAGGGAGAGCGCGCCTCTGTTGGGAAAATCTGCCCAAATATAAGTACTCAATTTTGGCATTTTCGAAGGCATCGATGGTTGAGCAAGGCTCCCGATTGTAAAGTTTTGATGAAAGTGCTGGTCACTCTGGTTAATGTATAAGGCATTTGAGATTTCTTACTTTATGGATGTCAGCTTCTTTCCATATCTCTATTTACCGTGTTAGAACAACTCAGAATTGGTGGATCCAGTCGAGTTGTAGCTGTTATAGGATGATGTAGGTTGGATCACTGTAACAGTTGCATTGTTTCTAATCGGTTTCTGTGTTTTTCTCAGCGCTAAAATGACTTGGAATTGAAGGATTCAGTCGAGTCACCCCTCAACTCCTTGAAGCTCTGAACCAAGAGGATCTTGGCTTTTGAGTTTTTCACCCCCTAGCCTCTGAAGGCTTGTCGCCCGAGGCACTCTTGCTCACCCTTCTCACAAGTCTTCCATCTACCACCCTTTAATCCATTTACTGACGGAAGTTGGATCAAGACCTCCTTTTCTTTCTACATACCAGGCCCGGTTTCCTGAGTTAAAGTTATATTTTCTCGAGTCTTTACCCATCCGATCACCCCCTTAAGTAAATCGTGACATAAAACTGATGGGCGTTGGGCTATGCTCCTACAAGCAATCCAAGAGTGACTTCTGACGCTAACACTATGCAAAGTAGTTAGATTGAAAATGAAAACTAGCCTTATGTTCATGCAGGTAGGGAAACTAGACTAACGTTTATGTAAGTAGGGAAGTCCACTTGAAAGCATTTTTCATCCTCCACCTTTTTCGTATGTCAAAACATATATATTCTATCCTCCAATGCTATTTTAGGTCTAGTCTCCACTTTCAGTTTAAAGATAACGAGAAATTGTTATTATTTTAGTAGTATCAAATTTCTTGTTTAAATAGCTAATAGAAAATGACATTTTTAATCTTCTAGCTTGGGGTTTATGAACTCCTTGCAATACAATAACTCTATTATTATCATTTTTTTCATTGCAACAAAATATTTTTTTAAGTTTAGTTGTGATAGTACATTTAATAGTATCAATATTATGAATAAAGACCTCCTCACTTATCCTCATTTTGTTCAAGTTTATTTAGAAATGTTATTTTTTTTGACATAAACGATTGTATTTTTTTATTAAAAGGGGGGTTGTGTCGTGGAAAAAACAACCTTGATATACAAAATTTCAAAATGGCCATGGGCCTGGAGAAAAACTACAACATTACATATGTCCCAGCTACTCTTAAAACTTTTCCAATACACCTCAAAATTGCCACAAGTTTTCCAAGGGTAGATTTGTACATAGGAGTATAACAAAAAATATATTTTACATTTCATAAGTCTAATCTTAATCGAGTTTGAGATCTGTGTCCACCTCGCCAGTAGTAGCTTTCAAAACTTCACGTACAGGTTGGGGTAGAGGAGGTTGAATTACTTCGCAGGACGCAAATGATCCTTATGATGCCAAAGGCCGTTGCTAAACATGAGATTTAGTGGGATGATGTTGTACCTGTTGACGAAGGGACCAAAGCTGGGCTGAATGGAAATTAACTGCATGGAGAATCAAAGACAATGTCTCATTTTTCTTAGCCTCCCATTCTTGCAATTGGCGAGGTAATTGAGCATTTGAGTTTCTCAAAGCCTCCATTTATGATTGTTGTGAGTGTATTTGCTCCCGCAACCTCACCAATTTACATTCAATGCAGTCACATGGAGTACTACTTCGCTGCCACATTATGAGGATGAATGGACTCCAAAGCGGACGATGCCAGAACCAAGAAGACTAGAATAGACCCGAGAGATTGATGTTGTGTTTGGGATGCCAGTGTGTCCATAATTTAAATTCCTCCCAGAAACTTCTCAAAATTGAATCACGAAGCAAGATCGACATCGAATCCCAATAGAGAAAGGAAATATCCAAATGATGAAATAATGAGTTGGTAAACATCTTCAATGCCAAGGCCAACCAAAGAAATGTAGATCCCATATGAATGTCAACTCTCACGAAGCTAGGGGGGATGAATATTTGTAGAGGAGATTTAACTGAAGGTGAATTCCCACAGGGTTGCATCAATTTGTATGAGGTTGATGTAATAAACAATAGGTAGACATGAAATTGCATGTGTGATGAGAGAGGGTTTCCTCATGTCACCGGTACAGGGAGGCTTCTTAGTGCGTTGTGAATATGAATGACATTAGCATCTTCAGATATGAAGGGAGGCGGGGTCACATCCCCACCCTCCCTTTTAACATCTGCATTAATTTATTTAAGCCATTTATTTCCCTTGATAATATTTGATTTTTTATAAAGAAACATGGATAACCTAATGTAAATAATGTTGTGAATAGTTCTCATTAAGGGTGCTTTGAGAAAATTGCTTTGCTTCCTTGGCCAAAGAGTCTGCCTTTCCATTATGGGTTCTATATACCTAATGATAACTTACATATTGAAATTTTTTCTCCATCATTTTGATTCTGTGATAGATCCGTGTAAGGCCAGGATGGGCCTTTTTAGTGATTCTTTGGAGTCCTTTGACAATGAAGTCAAAATCACCGATGACAACTATTCTGGTTGAATTGTCTACTGGAATGAGATTCAATACCATATAAATTTTAAGGATCTTTGCTTGATTGTTTGTGGCGTGACCTAACCCCATGAGTACTCAATATTGTTTTTTCCTTCGGAGTCGAGAAAGACTCCCCCTACTTCATTAGAAATGCTATTACCCCAAACTTCACAACCATATTGGGACACTAGAGTAAAAATTATATTAAGGAGAACTCCTCTTAAATATTTTTTTCTTTTTTTGTCTCCATTCATCATTATTTCCACAATATAGTGCCAACAAGAGTTGAAGAAGGTCAACTCCATGGTATCTCCATGAAAGGACTTCCTACAAGATGTTATTGCCTTACATAAAATTAGGGTAGGTGTTTTGATTAGATTTGATTATCATAACCTTTTTCTTATTAGTGTTTATTTAAATTCAAGAACAAGCACAAAAATCTTTGAGAATTCCAAGTTTCTTCTCAAGATTAGTGGGGCTCCTTCTCAAAAGAACAATATCACATACATAAAGAATAAGAATGATGTAACACCATGTTTTCCCCCAAGACTGTAATTATGCTAAGACTTCATATAAGTATGTTTATGAAGCATGTAATTATGTTTTGATTTAATGAAAACACCAAAACCACTGATTGAGAGGGAACAAAATCGAAGGTACTGGCCATGATACACAAGTGGGAATTGATGAAGCAGGGCTTGATTAAGTGGTTGGGTAAGTTGGAATTGAGTTGTTGATGCAACCCCCCCTTTCTCTCCTAAGGGTTAGGTGACCTCCCGGTCAAGGATCTTCAACTCCAAGTCAGATTGGCTCTCTGAGACCTTGATGGTATCACTTAGGAACTACAACATGTCCTTTCGGTCCTCTGCTGAAGGTTTTATGGCACCCATGACCTCCTTCGCACTACTGAACTCTCATGTTTTAGGTGCAAGCTCTCTTCTCATTAGCCCCTTGTCACATGTGACCTCGGGATACATCTTTGCGTAAGTGAATGATTGCAGGCGCATCCAAGAGTGGTTTGGGATCACTCACTTTTCTCCCCACAATTTACCTCCAGTTGCCACGTACCTCTTCATTGATACTGTGGTTTCGATTGCGGCCCACCCTCAAAATTTTGACGTCCGGGCACTTTCTAACCCCACAATCGAGCATGATCATCGATCTTACTATCTTGACGGTGCTTCTGGACTGACGACTGAGATCTGCCTCTTCCAACCCAACGATTCAGATCTAATTCTCCCGAATTGGGCAGTTGATATTTACTTCGGGTCTTTACCCGGAGCCCACGGATTTATGCCACTTGCCCTTTGGATCGAACGATTGACGTTTACTACGGGTCTTTATCTGGGAGACACAGATTCACGCCACCTGTTCTTCAGATCTGACGTTTCATATCTACTTTAGACGATTTGACACTTGAGATTTAGATCCGATGATTGGACAATTGAGATTTACTTCGGACGATCGGATGGTCCCAAATTACTTCGGGACTTCGGAACTTTGGCAAGTCTCCTCTCTTGCATGTGTGAAACGCTAAGGCTATCCCACCTTAATTTGATCGGATGGTTGTTGGTCCTCTAAATCAATGATCCAATGACCACCGTCACTCTCCCTCCAGAGCTTCTGACTTCCTCTGACTTAGAATAATTTCTAAGTATCCAAAGGCCTCGCCCTTTGTTCCTCCTACGAGTCCGTCTCTTAGACCTCGTCTGCACTTCTGGAAAGCACTATCCCTTCTGAGTTTTTGTCGATGGACTTTGACTTCACCCTGGCGCACACTTGCGCTCTGCATGCAAACTTGCACTGGTTCTCCCTGATTTTTCAACTTACTCAGTCTCTAAGGGACTCAACCCTTCTGCGTCTTTCAAAAGACTTTCTGGTGCTCTCTTGGCATAGTTTGCGCTCGATCTCCTAAGCTTTCAAACTTGAAACAAGTTCACCTCTATGCACACTCCTTGCGCTTAGTATGCACACTCTGCATAAAAATTTTCCACACTATCTCTTTTGAGCTTCGAGTCGAAAAAGACTCTCTCACACGCACTCCTTGCGTTCAGTATGCACTCCTTGCATAACTTACAGAAGAGAACAATTGAAACTCATACTAACATCTTACAGTTTCAGATACTCGAAATGAAAAATCATTCATTCATGAAAATAACAATAACAGGGAATTGCAAAGAGTAACAACACTATGCATTTGGATCAATTTTCCTCTGTTATATTCATTCAAAAGTAAAATGGATACAAATATGATCAAACAACAACTAAAAACTCAAAATTTCCTACTAACTCGTAGCAACCTCATTTGGGCATTAAAAATATCTATTTATCTCAGAGGGTCCTTAGGGTTCCCCCCGACTACTCGTCTACTCAAAACGAAAACCTAACTGCTACCTAAGTTCTGTTACATTCAAGGCTAGGAGTGAAACTCCTAGATCACTCGTGATCATCAGCTTCCAAGCGCTTGATCTTCTTCCGTTTTTCCAATCATCTCCAAAAGATTCGTAGTAACTCCCAATGTTTCAGATTCTGAAATGATCCCTGGGCGCTGAGTTGTCCTGCCACGTGTGCTCGCTGACGATGCTCCTGCATCAGTTGTTTTTATGAAGAAAATGGGAATCTTGTTTAACAAGATAACTTATGCTTGCTAAGCATAAACTCATATCTCCTAGCGTACCAGTCTAAATGAATCCATGTGACCATCTATGGAAGGTCAAGGAAGTGGTTGACGTAGTTAATGGTTGTTGACGAATTGGTATTTTGTAGAATCAAAGGGCCAATTGAATGACATGACAATAGGACATCACGATTTTCCCTTCATAATGGGAACTGCGGATTGCAGGTTGCATCTATAAGGAGGCCATGAGAATCGCAAGGAGATCGATCGAGGAAGAGACCAAAGGTGGAAAATCACCAACAAAGATCACACACGAAAGAGGTGAGACCAAATACTCAACAAGAAGAGTGTGGTATCAGAGACAAAAGAAAGGAATGCACACATGAGAGCTGAGAAAATAAAATATGAATCAAAATCATGAGAAACAGACTCACACAGAACAAGCGTTGAGAATAGAGCAGTTCAAGTGTGTAGATTGAGAAAAGTGAGAGGTTTCCTTGAATAAAATAGGAAACTCATCCAATTTGAGAGTGATCACAATGAACAGAGAAGACCCGAATCCAGACTAGATAAAAAAAGACTACAACTTTGTGCTTACTGGACAAAAACTGACACTGGTAAAGGGAGGTCGTCGAGGGACTGTTTAGAAGAGAAGGGGTTTCCTTGTGCAGAGGAAATCCAGTTGAGAAATCACCTAATAAACATGTAGAGTTCTTGATCTTGTAAAACTTCTACGAACTCTTGAGTTCTATATTGAGTTTCTTGATCTATTAGTGGATGAGTTATTAAGGGTTGGTGATGAATCAAGAACTTTGGGAAGGATTTTTGGGGTCTTTAATGCTACGTTTATAGCATTGATACCAAAGAAGTCCAAACCTTTGACTTTCAATGACTTTAGGCCCATTTCAATATGTAATTTTCTCTTTAAGTTGATTTCCAAAATTATAGCTAATTAGGTCAAAGGGATCTTGTCTACATGTGTGTCAGAAGACAAATTTGGATTTCTTTTCAATTTCCTGATCTTGGATGCTATTGGAGTTGCATAGGAGGGGATGCATACAATAAAGATAAAAAGGTTTATGGCATTGGTTATGAAGTTGGACTTGGAGAAGGTGTATGATAAGGTTAACTGGACCTTCCTTAGGCTGGCCTTGCTTTAGATCGGGTTGAGTTTGGTGGTGACTAATTGAGTAATGGCTTGTGTTACTTTGACCAATTTTGCAGTACTTATAAATGGCTCCCCGTCCAAGTTTTTTAAAGTGATGAGGGGGCTTTAATAAGGTTTCTCATTATAACCCTTTCTCTTTTTAATGGTCATCGAAGGCCTGAGTAGGCTTGTGCATAAGTCTAAGATAAAGGGGTCCATTAAAGGTGTCACGGTAGCATAGAAGGTAAAGTTGACTCACTTGCTTTTTGTTGATGACGTTCTACATTTTGGAGAAGGAATGTTATGGGAATGGAGGTCTTATAAGTGTCTCCTTAATTCTTTTTGCTTGGATATTGGTATGGATATTAGCTTCAATAAATTGCTCATTCTTGGGAACGAGTTCTCGAAGGAAATGGAGGAACAAATTTGTATATTGTTTCATTTAGGTACAAGTCTTTAGACAATAGCCTAAAATATCTAGGTTATTTTTTGAAACCTAATGATTATGGAATTTTGGACTAGTTGTGGTTGTTAAAGAAGATGGAAGATATAATAAGTTGTTACCATTATTGGTTGTCTTTGGTAGGAAGATTGGTTCTGGTCAAATTGGTATTGGTCAAATTGGTACTTGAGAGTATTCCCGTGTATTGGATCTCTTTGGCCCATGTCATGAAAATCATTTTGGAGAAAATTTGTCAACGATGTTTTATTTTTCTGTGGTTCGAAAGGAAACAAAATGAAATCATCCCTTTGGTTAAATGGAATATATTGGTCGGACCGAAAAAGGAGGGGGTGGAGTTTGAAGAATATTTTTGTATTCAACCAAGCCCTGGTAGCTAAGAGCTTATGGACGATGTTCTTTGATGAGGGGATGTGGGGTACCATTATGAAGTGGAAATATTTCAATTCCCTTTCCGTAGAACAACGGATCACGAAGGAGCTAAAATATTTTAAAGGGGCTTCCACTATTTGGAAAGGTCTAGTTCATGATTTTTCGGTTCTTGGTAGGTGGGTAGCCTGGAAGACTGGGAGAGGGAATCGAGTTGATATGGGGGAAGATTCGCAGTCGCGGTTTGGAGGGGGAGGAAATTATTTGTTGTCCCGAGAGTTAAGAGGGTTTCTAAACTCTCGTGGTTTGAAGGTTTTAGCAGATGTTGGGATCCGAGGTATACAAAAAAATGGTGTACAAGTTTGGCTTTCAGAAGAGGAGTTAGGCCTGATGGGGGTCGTTAGGACAAAAGTTGACATCATCAATGTTTGTTGATTCCTTGCTTCATTTGTGCCAAAATTTCCCGCCACCTCGAAACTTGACGTCTTCACTGAAATTGCCTTCGTCAAATTCTCGAGCTTCTTGTTTTTGCCAAGTTTTTCCTTCTCCTCAATTCTCAATTTGTTGAATGTTGCATGTATTCATGCCCATCATTATAATAGTATGTTTATGTACCTCAATCAGTCAAGGTTTAACCTTTTCTTTTACTCCATCAAAACGAAAAATTTAGCTTAATCTTTACCCAAAAGCTTAAATACTATAATTTGTGCAGATTAGATATCTTTATGACACCCTAGACTAAGCTTTATTATTCTCGAAACAAAACAAAAACAAAAATAAAAAATATTATTTTATAACCTACCCATTTATCTACTTATACTCCACTTCTCTTTATTATATTAATGACCAAAAATGTTATAGGTCTTTTCTATTTCATTTATTAACTACCCAAACTGTTAGTAACATTTCTTGTCTCGGGCACAAGAGTATTTAGGTCTGCAAGTTGCATGAGAAGCGCCCGAGCGTAACGCAGAAAAATCTCATTTCAGGCTTCCAAGCAAGTAAGTGGGCGAGATTATATTGTTGATGGTCCAGATTCATCCATAAGAGTAGTTCAACGGTTGGCGGGAAATCACGGTTAGCAGAGTTGCACCGAGATTAGCGCAATGGATAGCACCCATAGTGTGTGCAGGAAATGATAGCAGTCGTCCATCCAAAGGACGCATGGCGCGAGATCTAGTCGCGTCGGTGTTTCGACATTCAGGAGTTCGAAGGGTGAGGATTCTATGTTGTTCTACATCTCTAAACCCTGAACCCCGAAGCACCGAAAGCGTCCAAAGTCGGGCCCACAGTATCACGAAACAGTCTCAGCCGTCCATCCAAAGGGGACACCTGGTGCGTGATTAGGATGCTCGCCTTTTTTCCCATCGCAACTTCGAGGCGCAAGCAGCAACTCATTCATAACCCCGAAGCGCGAAATGCCAAGAGCGTCCAAGACCCGGGCCCACAACATCACTGAGTGAATTCAGGACCGTCAGATCTGAGAGGGACGCGTGGTGCCCAATTAGGCCATCTCGGCATTTCGCTCATCGTGACTATGATAAGCAAGGATCAGCTCCTTCCTATTCACGAACACCGAAAGCGCCTTTGAGAATAAACGCAGGGTCACAACCCGTGGTCATTTGGGAAATAAAAAGAGTTGTGCAAAAGAAATCAAAGACGTCGGGTCTAGTCCCCGAAAGGTTCATCACGATCTCCAGGTGCCATTTGATACGACCTCAATCCTGGTTTTCCCTTGGAATAAATGAAGGTGAGAAGGGGTGGTTGAAACCTCTCCTCATGCATTAAGTGAAAGGTATGGAGGGTTTGGCAAGCGGTCTGCTCGAGAGGGTCCTATGTACTCATTTTTCCAAGGAATCCATGCCGAGTCCTCGACTAGCCAGAGAGGTTTGCACATGCTAACTCAGCACTTAATGGCTCAACTACTCCCCTTACAGAAAATAGACGCAGTTAAGGTGGCGTCTGACGAAGGATATCCGTCCGAATTTGGTTGAAGGGACACCAAGCCCTGGATGACTGAGCACACCTATGTTAGGCAAATTTTTCTGAGTATATGGACTCAATCTTTTTATTTTGTAATCATCGATGGTTGAGCAAGGCTCCCGGTTGTAAAACTTTAATGAAGCACTGTTATTCTGGTTATGCATGGACTCTTGAGACTTATTTTCTTATGAATGTCAACTTCTTTCACATCTTTGTTTACACTGTGTTAGAACAGCTCGAAATTGGAGGATCCAGTCGAGTTGTAACTGTTATAGGATGATGTAGGTTGGATCACTGTAGCAGTTGCATTGTTTCTAATCAGTCCCTATGATTTCCTTAGCGCTGAATGACTTGGAATTGGAGGATCCAGTCAAGTCCCCCTTTCAGTTTCTCGAAGCCCTGAACCAAGAGGATCTTGCATTCAGATTTTTTCTTCTACAAACTGCTGAAAAGCCTATTGCCTGAGGTAGTTTTTTCACTCCTCTCACTAAGTCTTCCACCTGCTCGTCTTTTAATCAACCCACTAACTAAAGTTAGATCAAGACCTCCTTTATTCCTTACATACCAGACCCAGTCCTTGAGTTAGAGTGATATCTCCCCGAGTCTCTACCCATTTGATCACCCATTAAAAACTATCGTGACATAAAACTGATGGGCGTTGAGCTCTGGTCCTGCAAGCAATCCAGGAGTGACTTCTGACGCTAACATTTCTAGCACTGTTGCCAGGGACGAAGTTGAAGATTTTCCCCGGGATTGAACGACATTGAGCCTCTGATAATGAAGGTGCATCAGGTATCAGAGCCTTTGAAGATTGCTACTGTTCACCTAGCGACTCCATTGTGACGACTCCACTGTGGCGAATCTGTAGTGATAATTGTGGCTTTCAGAGGCAGGCACACATGTTCTCATCCATAGATGCCTCTACCTACACCTGAAACTGATCCCTAGGTGGTTCTCAAGAAAGGAAAGGCCTCTAAAGAAGAAGCTTCCACCGCCGAACCAGGTAATCCGCCATCTCCTTTTGTAGGAACTCCATTTTCTCCTCCTCGGTTTCTTAACAGACCTCTTTCTGAGGTTTCCCATTTTCTGAATTTTTGGAGTGTTCTTGCCGAGTTTTCCCCTCCTGGTCTGGGATTGGAGGGAGAAACCCTTGTCACTCCCCTCTCATCTGAAGCTGTACTTTGAAGTAGACCCAGGACCGCAGAATATTTCTCCACTCCTCCTCTTGTTATTGTTACCACTCCTACACAAAGAGGAGCATCTGTTGACTTAAGCCCGTTAGCCTTCTCCTTAAATCCCCTTTTGTTTCCCATTCCACTTTGAGACTCATTCCCAGTATCCTTCTCCTCCAAGTTCTCCCCCACATAATATTCCTATGGCTGGTGCTAATCCCCCTCTAAATAGAATGGATGCCATAGTCACTGCCAGATATGCTCCCTTAATCCTACCCCATCCTGTGAATCCTCTCCCTACTGGAGATTACTTGAAATATATGCCAAAGTTCACTGGGGAAGGGGACATAACTGCGGAAGAGCACCTGGCTGCTTTCTACAGTTATGCAGACAACCTAAACATTGAAAATGAATATGTCTGGATGAGAGTCTTCATCCAGAGCCTAGATGGTGAGGTGAGGAAGTGGTTTAGAGGATTGGCCCCTGGATCTATTGCTGGGATCGAAGCTCTGGATAGTGTTTTCCTGAGGCAGTGGGGAGATAGGAAGGATTTCATGTATTACATGACAGAGTTCGGGTCTTTGAAGAATATGGAAGGAGAGTCTGTCTTTGACTTCTCCAAAAGATTCAATAAGATGTATAATAAAATTCCTGCCGAAATAAAACCCTCAGAAGCCTCGACCAAGATTTCTTATGCTAGTGCGTTTGGCCCCGACTTCTGTCTTTTATTGAGAGAAAGAAGAGACACCTCCTTAGCTCAAATCCAAGATGCATCCATAGAAGTGGAATCCAATGTATTAGTAGTTGATAGACTGAGGAACAAGGTCGATGCAGACAGAAGAAAAGGAAGATCAGAAGCCTCAACTTCTGGCCCATCGGTGCTCCACCCTCAAGTGGATGAACTGACTAAGATGGTGAAGTCTCTGTCTGCAGAGATGGAAAGAATGAAGGTGGAGGGGAGGCAAGCATACAAGGGCCCTCAAAACGCCGAAAACAAAGGAGGTTTCAGGAGGCCAAACAATGTTACTTCCTCGACTATGCAAAGAGAGAGGGGAAGAGACAAAGCAGACCAGAAAATTCAGGCCCCTTTTCAAAACAATTTTGTGGCCAAGGGGGAAGAAGGGGAAACAGATGAGCTTGATCCTGAAATTCATTGCTTCGGGGACACTCCTCCTTTTCCTCATCTCACTCAATCAAAATATGAGGAGTCTCTCATGGACAGTCAACTAAATGAACTGAGCAAGAAAGACAAGACTAGTGGCACCCAAGGCAGGTATGATATGAGGTCTAAGAAAAAGACAATAGCAGTTGATGTTCCTGAGCAGTCCGCTAGAATAGAAAAACTTGCTAATGAAGTAGCGGATAGTCACAGAGGTAAGAAGCCCCGACCCCTCTCTCCCATAGTCCAGAGTCATGTTCCCGAAATAAGAGAAATCCCGAAGCTTACATCTTCTTTTAATTTCGAGCATGAAATTCAAAAGATCAGAATCCCTGTTCCCCTAAGAGTTCAAGAAACGCTTCTCTGAGATATTATAGTCTGAGGTCTCATGCCTTCCCACAAACTCCATCAATTTGCAAGATGAAAAGCCTGCAGTTATTCTAGGTCCTATGGTAGAAGACAAGAATGACTCATCCCCTCCCTTCTACACTTCCTTGAACATACATGACAAGGTACTACACAACTACTTGATGGATTCGGGGGCTTCTCACAACCTCATGCCCAAAACTGTCATGGAAGAGTTAGGGCTAGAAGTCACCCGAGCCTATCATGACCTCTATTCCTTTGACTCCAGAAAATTTCAATGTCTAGGAGTTATCAAAGACCTGGTTGTGACCTTGTTTCAGTTTCCCATGAAAAGTGTGGTCATGGATGTTGTAGTGGCTGATGTCCCCCCCAAGTTCGGTATGTTGTTATCAAGATCTTGGATAAAAAGGCTGGGGGGAACTTTGCAGATGGACCTCGCATATGCTACTATCCCAGTGTTTGGAGGAGAGCATAGGAGGCTATACAGGGAAGCCCAACTGGCCTATATAATCAGTGATGAAGCCAACCCTACCAACCATCCCATTTTTTCCTTGGACATTGATTTAGGTTCCAATGTACTAAAACTCACTCATGCTCCCGAGCATCCTCTTAAACTCAGAAAGCAACCCACCACTCCTCATGAATTTTCTCCTCCCATCTCCCCCGTCTAGAATTTTTTTTTTGATGGAGCCTCTTCCAGGGAAGGTGTTGGTGCTGGGGTGTTTTTTGTGTCACCTGCTCAGGAAACCATATCTCTGTCATACAAACTAGAATTTGAAGCTACCAACAATGTGGCAGAGTATGAAGCTCTTATCCTAGGATTAAGAGCCGCAAGGGAAACACGAATTCAGGAAGTAACAATGTTCGAAGATGCAGAGTTGGTGGTCCAACAAATCAGAAACGCTTATCAGGCTAAGCATCCTCGACTCAGGAGTTACAGAAATGAGGTATGGGACCTAATTGATAGTTTCTTCTCAACATTCAACATTTCTTTTGTCCCAAGAGAGAAGAACACAATGGCAGATTCCTTGGCTACATCAACAAGCAATTTCAAAGTACCCTTGCCGCCCAAATTCAGATATGAGGTGGAAGTAAAATACAGGCCCTCCATACCTGACAACGTCAAGCATTGGAAGGTATTCGAGGATGATCTCGAGATCAAGAAATTCTTGGAGATTGTTGAAGAATTTTCAGAGATGCATATCGACCAAGACTTTATCTCTGAAGAAGAGCTTGATGGGGGTAAGTTTCTGAGTAAGATTGCAGAGCGTAACATTGTGCAGCTGCCCAACAATCATATTCCAAGGGGACTGGTTCCTTTAGAAAGGTTTTTTGATAGAAATGATGTGGCATTAAAAGGGGAGATCTCAGAATATGACACCAATATAATTCAGTGCAACATTGGCACTAAGAGCGAACCCAAGTTGGTGAAATTGTCAAGAAGTATGACAAAGGAGCAGAGGTCTGAATATGCTGGACTTTTGAGGGTATTTGCTGATGTTTTCGCCTGGACCTACGGAGATCTCAAAACATATGACACTTCTGTCATCGAGCATAAAATCTCGTTGAAAAGGGAGGCTAAGTCGTTTAGGCAGAATCTAAGACAGATCAATCCTATGCTGCTGCCTATTATGGAGAGGGAAGTGAAGAAGCTGCTACAGGCCCGGATAATCGTGCCACTGAGATACTCAGAGTGGGTGGCCAACTTGGTACAAGTAAGGAAAAAGAATGGAGAAATTAGACTCTGTGTAGACTTCAGAAACCTGAACAGGAGATCACGAAAGCATAACTACCCCTTACCAAAGATGGAACATATACTGCAGAGGGTAACATGAGCATCTAGGATGTCCATGATCGATGGTTTCTCTGGCTACAATCAAGTCTCTGTACTGCTCGAGGACAGGGAAAAGACAACATTTACCACTCCATGGGGCACATTCATGTATGCCAAGATGTCGTTCAGATTAATGAATGTAGGGGCAACGTTTCAATGTGCCATGGACATAGCTTTCAGTGGGGAAAAGGATAAATTCGTGGTCGCCTATCTGGATGACATCACAGTATTTTCAAAATCTGATAAAGAACACTGTTGTCATCTCAGGAAGGTTTTCCTAAAATGAATAAGTTTTGGCATTTCATTAAACCCCAAGAAATCTCAGGATCAGTGGAAGGAGTCAGGATCGATCCTAGCAGAGTTGAGGCAATACAAGCCTTATCAATCCCGAGGTCCAAGAAGAAGGTCCAATCTTTCCTTGGTAAGATTAATTTTCTAAGAAGGTTTGTGCCTAACTTTGTTGATGAGGTAAAACTTATAACAGCCATGTTAAGGAAAGGAAATGAAGTGAGGTGGACCTCTGAATCGCGAAATTCCTTTGAGAAAATAAAGAAGGCCCTGTCTGAAGCCCCCGTGCTTATCAGTCCCGATTATTCAAAGGATTTCCTTATTTTCTCCTTTGCCTCACTTGACATGGTGGCCGATGTTTTATTACAGATAAACAAGATTGGGCTAGAGAATCCTGTTGCCTATTTTAGCCAAGCATTAAGGGATGTCGAGGTCAGGTATGACACTATGGAGAAGCAGGCCTATGCCCTGGTAAAGGCTCTCAAGGCATTCAAAATCTATGTCCTGCAGTAAAAAATCATCGCTTATGTCCCCTCAGCTGCTGTTAAAGACATTCTTATTCACCCAGACATAGACGATAGAAGGAGTAAGTGGATAGCCAAGATTCTGGAATTTGACCTGGAAATAAAGCCTACCAAATTGATCAAAGGTCAAGGTTTAGCCAAGTTGTTGGCTGAAGCCAATTGCCAAGCTTTGGGGGTAAGTTTCATCAACAAATGCTCAGGAATTCAACAGGGTCAGCTGTCTGAAATAGACCCTCAAAGGGAGCCCCCATTGGCTCGATGTCCTTGGTATAAGGATGTCATATATTTTCTGCAGGAGTTGCGGCCTCTAGACGGCCTGCAAAGAAACAAGGCGAAAGCTCTAAAGCTCAAAGCAGTCAGATACTGCCTTATCGATCAAGTTCTTTATTGGAAAGACTCCTTGGGGTTGCTTTTGAAATGTGTAGATCCGAAAGAGGTTGACAGGTTCATAGTTGAATTTCACGATAGCTTATGCGGAGGGCACCATTTCTGGAAAACCACAGCCTACAAAATCCTCAGGGCTAGATACTACTGGCCCACCGTATTCACTGACGTCTGCAGAAGGGTCCGAGCTTGCACCAAATGTCAAATATTTGCAGGAAAACAACAGCTCAAGTCTTTGTCGTTAAATCCTGTGGTTGTTTCAGGACCTTTCCAGCAATGGGGCCTAGATTTCATTGGAGAAATTCACCCCGCTTCCAGTGGACAGCACAAATGGATCCTGATTGCTACTGATTTCTTCACCAAGTGGATTGAACCTATCCCCACCAGGAGTGCTTCCCACAAGGTAATCATTGGATTCCTGGAAGACCTCATCACAAGATTCGGCTGCCCAAGTAAGATTGTCACTGATAACGCAACCTCTTTCAGGGCTGAGCCGTTAGCCAAGTTCTGTGAACAATTCGGGATCAAACTGATTCACTCTACCCCATACTATCCCCAGGGCAATGGTTTAGCAAAGTCTTCCAACAAAATCCTGATAAGGATCATCAAAAGACTTTTGGAAGACAACAATAAGGCCTGGCACTCAAGATTGAAATTTTCTCTATGGGTCGATCGAGTGACCATGAAGAGATATATAGGCGTCTCTCCTTTCCAATTAGTCTATGGAGCAGAGGTTGTTTTTCCTTCTCATTTAGCCATTACTGTAGAAAATTCCTCCAAGATCATCAAGAGGAGCCTGATGACGTGATCAAAATAATTCATCAGTTAGTGGAAGTCCAACAGGCTAGGGAGCAGGTAATGGGAAGAATTCAGGACCATCAGCAAAGGATCAAGTAGGTTTTTGATAAGAAGGACAAGAAGGAAGAGTTTCAGATATGAGACCTGGTATTGAAGTGGGATGCTCCTAAACAAGATAAAGGCAAGCACGAAAAATTCGAAGCACTGTGGATCGGGCCTTTCAAAGTATCCGAAGTATTCTCGAATAACACCTATAGGGTACGGGATCAGAAGGATCAAGAAGTTTTCAATGGCCCTGTGAATGGGCATTTCCTAAAAAGATTTTTCTCTTGAGCCGCAGATGGCTCTTTCGCTGTTGTAAATATTGTTTTTCTTTCCGTCTTTAGGTTTTAAATAAGTGACCCCATGGCCCAACAACAAGGCACTAGAGCTGCAAAATGAGTCCTTAGAGCATCACAGGGACGACTCTATCCCCCATGGAGCCTAATGTTAGTAACATTTCTTGTCCTAGGCACAAGAGTATTCAGGTCTGCAAGTTGCATGAGAAGCGCTCGAGCGCAACGTGGAAAAATCTCGTTTTAGGCTTCCAAGCAAGTAAGCAGGTGAGATTATATTGTCGATGGTCCAGATTCATCCATAAGAGCAGATCGACAGTTGGCGGGAAATCGCGGTTAGCGGAGTTGCGCTGAGATTAGCACAATGGATAGAGACCATAGTGTGTGTAGGAAAGGATAACAACCATTCATCCAAAGGGCGCGTGGCGCGAGATCTAGTCGCGTTGGCGTTTCGACATTCGGGAGTTTGAAGGGTGAGGATTCTATGTTGTTCTACATCTTGAAACCCCGAACCCCAAAGCGCCGAAAGTGCCCAAAGTTGGGCCCACAGTATCACGGAGCAGTCTCAGCCGTCCATCCAAAGGGGACACCTGGTGTGCGATTAGGCTCCTCGCCTTTTCTCCCATTGCGACTTCGAGGCGCAAGCAACAACTCCTTCATAACCCCGAAGCGTGAAATGCCAAGAGCGTCCAGGACCCGAGCCCACAACATCACCGAGTGAGTTTAGGACCGTCAGATCTGAGAGGGACGCGTGGTGCCCAATTAGGCCATCTCGGCGTTTCGCTCATCACGACTGTGATAAGCAAGGATCAGCTCCTTCCTATTCACGAATGTCGAAAGCGCCTTTGAGAATAAATGCAGGGTCACAAACCGTGGTCACTTGGGAAATAAAAAGAGTTGTGCAAAAGGAGTCAAAGAAGTCGGGTCTAGTCGCCAAAAGGTTCATCGTGATCTCCAGGTGCCATATGATACGACCTCTATTAGTAACATTTCTTGTCCGGGGCACAAGAGTATTCAAGTCTGCAAGTCGCAGGAGAAGCGCTTGAGCGCAGCACGGGAGAATCCCTTTTCCAGTTACGAGTCAAGAAAGCGGGCGAAAGGTTGGTTGTTAGCAGCCGAGATTCACCAACAAAGAAAATCGACGAGCATCAGGTTTTCAAGGTTGTCAAGTTGCTTGGGATTTAGCACGAAGGGTAGCACCCATAGTTCAGGGCAAGTCTGGGTTGTCCGATCCAATTGGGATAGGTGGCGTCCAGTCGGCGTATCGGGGATCGGTGTTTCGGGAGACATGGAGCCTCCCATTCTTTACAGCTAAAATCATCGATCGACGAAATGTCGAAAGCACCTTTGGAGCCGAGCCCATGGTCTTAGCACTACATCAAGCGAGCCTGTAAATGGGGGCAACCCCCTTTATAATAGCAGATACTATCTGGGTCGTTCATCTGAAGGACGCGCGACACACATCCGTGTCACGTTGGCATTCGGGAGTTCGAGGGGTAAGTGCTCCTCGTCATTTCACTTCTCGAAACCTCGAATCCCGAAACGACGAAAGTGCCTAGAAGGTAGGTGTAGGGTCACGGCCCGTGGTCACTCGAGAAAGTAGAAAGGGTTGTACAAAAGGGAGGCTAAAAGCATCGAATTGAGTTTCATAGGGGGGGCACTGTGTTCTCCAGATGTCGATTTGACATGATCTAAATCCTGATACCTACTGGGAATGAATGAAGAAGAGCGAGGGTGGTTGAAACTTCGCCTCACTCATTAATTGCAAAGTATGGGTGTTCCGGTTGAAAGTCTACCTGAGAAGGTCCTCTGTACTGGTTCTTTTCATGGAAGCCATGCCGAGTCCTCAACTCGCCAAGGAGGTCTGCACATGCTAGCTAGGCTCTTAATGGCTCAACTACTTCCCTTGCAGGAGCCATGCACAGTTAAGGTGGCATCTGACAAAGAATAGCCATCCGAATTTGGCCAAGGGGACACCAAGTCTTGGGTGCACGATCGGCCAGAGTCTGCATGCGCAGACTGTCAGAAGACATGCAGACGCAATGTTTTTAATGCAACGTCTTGTTTTTGTTGTTGTTGTTTTTTAGTATATGTAGGCGTTTTCGCCATTTTTGTAAGCATCAATGGTAGAGCAAGGCTCCCGATTGTAAAGTTTTGATGAAGCGTTGGTCACTCTGGTTAATGTACAAGGCATTGGAGATTTCTTACTTTATGGATGTCAGCCTCTTTTCCATCTCTTTGTTTACTGTGTTAGAACAACTCAGAATTGGAGGATCCAGTCGAGTTGTAGCTGTTATAGGATGATGTAGGTTGGATCACTGTAACAGTTGCATTGTTTCTAATCGGTTCCTGTGATTTTCTTAGCACTGAACGTCTTGGAATTGGAGGATCCAGTTGAGTTACCCCTCAGCTCCTTGAAGCTCTGAACCAAGAGGATCTTGGCTTCTGAGTTTTTCACCCTCAAGCTTTCGAAGGCTTGTCGCCCAAGGCAGTCTTGCTTGCCCTTCTCACAAGTCTTCCCTCTACCACCCTTTAATCCACTTACTAACGGAAGTTGGATCAAGACCTCCCTTTTTTTCTACATACCAGACCCGACCATCCTGAGTCAAAGCTGCTTTCCTAGGTCTCTTTCCATTTGACCACCCCCTTTTAATTAAATCGTGACATAAAACTGA